>PVKP010030988.1:0-22082 GCA_004027715.1 Plecturocebus donacophilus
TTGAGCATTTGTTCACGTGTTGGCTATCTGTTGTCTTTTTTATGAGAAATGTCTATTCTTGCCCTTTGCCCACTTTTTAACAGGATTATTTGTTTTGTTTTATTTTGTTTTCGTGCTATTGAGTTGTTTGAACTCCTTGTAAATTCTGGATATTATGTTTATGGCATACGACAGTCAGAAGACATGGACTCAACTCTTAGTTTGTGATTTGCACCAGTCATTCAGTTTCTCTAAATCTTAATATTATCAAGAAGGAAAAGCAAAAGTACATGGCTGATCAACTCAAATGCATTCAAATGTGTAGGAGTTATTTGAAAATGAAAATGCCCTAGATAAATGAAAATACTATTATGATTAGACCTTTCTCCCTGCCGAGGACTTTCATTGCCATCGGTGAAATAGGTTGCCTATTGTCAAAGGAGGGACAAAGGCAAGGTAATAAACAACTACAGGTAGGGGACACATCCTATTTTATGGAATAAAAATATTGCCCAATAAATTTAAAAATAAACTTTCTTTTAAAAAAAAAGAGAACTATAGGTGTGCTGGATGCTAATCCTGTTTCTTTAGACTGTAGTCCTCTGAAGTCCTGACCACCCCACTCCTGACCCTTTGGCCCTCAGGAATGTAAAGGGATCTGAACAAAAACTTGGACACCTCTTTGCAGTTTCAAAATCTGCTTCCTTCATGTGACTTGAATAGACTTTTAAGGTAAACAAAGATTGCATGTGAAACTCATAGGGTCATATTTGCTCTGTTAGTCATATGTTGTCTGATTGGGTTGAATAACAGTCTGTGGATATCCAAAGAGTCACTACCAACAATATTATCATGTACCTTTTCTTTAGTTAATAAACGTTAAAAGAAAAACAAATAATTATACCAGTGGCTATGTATAATTTTTTTTTTTTTTGAGACAGAATATCGCTCTGTTGCCCAGGCTGGAGTGCAGTGGCATGATCTCAGCTCACTGCAACCTCTGCCCCCCAGCTTTAAGCAATTCTTCTGCCTTAGCCTCCCAAGCAGCTGGGACTACAGGTGCCTGCCACCACGCCCAGCAAAGTTTTTGTATTTTTGGTAGAGATGGGGTTTCACCATGTTGGCCAGGATGGTCTTGAACTCCTGACCTCGTGATCCGTCTGCCTCGGCCTCCCAAGGTGCTGGGATTACAGGCATGAGCCATTGCACCCAGCCTGTATAATTTTTTCACCAGATGCTTTGCTTCATCAGCTCCAGGTTAGGCAGACACAGGGAACTCTGGCCTGCACTGACGTAAGAATTCTTAAAGCATTCTTCAAAGTTCTCCTAGCAAATTCAGTAGGCCTCTGAAAGGTAATCCACAAATTGGGAAACTTTTATAACCTAACACATAAAAGTATATGCCTGAGATTTTACAGAGCCATGCTCTCAAGTTTCTGTTCAACCTTTGGAAAGTCCCTGGAGCTCACTTCTCTGAGGGCTAGATGACCTCTAAGATAATTTCTAGACAAACAGCCTGTGACCATAACTGGTTGGGTCCACTTAGTTCTTGGCCTAAATTTCCACATTTAGTCTCCGCCTAGGCCACGTATACACGAAATTCAACATTTCTCCAATTCTCCCTGAGCACCTTTGAAGAGGAGTTCTGTCCTTGTAGCTCAAGGGGGTCCCCACACCAAGGCCTGCTCTTCAGAGGAGACTCTAGCTTTTCTCTCGTTGTCTTTCTTCCTCACAGACCAAGGAGTCTGCAGGGGTGTGTCCCCCAAGAGCCAGCCCCACACTCGCTGTCAGCTCAGGCTGCCTTAACAAAGTACCACAGCCTGAGTGGCTTAAACAGCAGAAATGTATTTCTCACGGTTCTGGAGGCTGGGAAGTCCAAGAGCATGGTGCCAGCATAGACCATATCTGGTGATGACCCTCCTCCTGGCTTGCAGATGACCCCTTCTCACTGTCCTCACATGCCTTTCCTCGGTGCCTGTGCACAGAGACTGCTCTCTGAGGTCCCTTCTTTTAAGGACACCAAGCCTATCAGATCAGGACGTCGCCCTTATAATCTCATTTAACCTTTTACTTTCTTAGAGGCCCCATCTCCAAATATAGCCACACTGGGGGTTAGGGCTTCAACACAGAAATTTGGGGGAGGGACACAAACATTTAGTCCATAATACTCCTTTTCAGAATGCATTTCTGATACCCAAGTCTCTGGAAATTTTTTTGCCCAAATAGCCCACACTGACTTCCATAGTATCTACCTAGCATTTCCCTGGAGATTTCCAGGTGGCACACTGTCACCACAAGTATGTCTATGGGACGGGGGCTGAGGGGCCCTGGACACTAGGGCTGGGTGCAGGAAGAGCTGGGCAAGAGAAGTAGCTGGAGGCCAGGACTCAGGGTCCAGGGGCTGGCTCCCTGTGTTCCTCCAACCTCTAGGGTGGAACTCTGAATATTCTACATTTGAACCTGAACCTAGGTTGCTATGAAGGTATATTTGTCAAGATAGGAGAACAGAAACCATTTTATTTAACAGTTATTTAGTTTGATGTACAACTTCTAAGTATTTAAAATACAATAGGTGGGCCTCATTTGTACTCTCTCCTAGCATGTTATGAGAAAGAAAAGGAAATTTGCATCTGAGGCATGCAAGCCCCTTTAAATTATCAGGCCCAGGGAGGCATTTGAAATGTAACAGGAGTATCACTCTTCACTCGGGCTAAAGAATCACTTCTTGAAGCCACTTGCTATATGAGCTCTAGACTGACACAAAGGAGCCAAAAAATGTCATACACCGGACACCATAACTCACAGACTACAGTTCAGCAATGTCTAGCCAATCACTAATCAGTGTTATTCCTATAAACTAAGGAGAATTCCTGATGAACAACTTTTGCATTCAATCTCTTTTCCTGAGTTGTCCTTTTTTTCTTTAAAAACTGGAGCCTCTTCAGGGCACGGTGGCTTAAGCCTGTAATCTCAACACTTTGGGAGGCCGAGGCGGGTGGATCACCTGATGTCAGGAGTTTGAGACCAGCCTGGCCAGTGGTGAAACCCCATTTCAACTAAAAATACAAAAATTAGCCAGGCATGGTGGCTGGCGCCTATAATCCCAGCTACTCGGGAGGCTGAGGCAAGAGAATCACTTGAACCTGGGAGGTGGAGATTGCAGTGAGCCGAGATCACACCATTGCAATCCAGTATGGGCAAAAGAATGAAACTATGTCCCAAAAAATAAATAAAAAGAAAAAATGGAGCCTCTCCTTTGTTCTCTGGAGCACTTCCCACTGTTCCCAGGCAGCTGTCCTCAACCTTGGCCCCAAGTGATTAGGTAACTTTTTCAAAGTAAGTGGCAGAACTGGGATTCAAACTAGACAATTTGGCCTTAAAATCCTGCTCTTGGCAGAGCATGGTGGCTTACGCCTGTAATCCCAGCACTTTGGGAGGCCCAGGTTGGCAGATCACGAGGTCAGGAGTTCGATACCAGCCTGGCCAACATGGTGAAACCCCATCTCTACTAAAAATAAAAAAATTAGCTTGGTGTGGTGGTGCGCACCTGTAGTCCCAGCCGCTCAGGAGGCTGAGGCAGGAGAATCGCTTGAACCCAGGAGGCAAAGGTTGCATTGAGCCAAGATCGTGCCACTGCATTCCAGCCTGGGCGACAGAGCGAGACTCCGTCTAAAAAAAAAAAAAAAATTTGCTGGGTATGGTGGTGAGTGCCTGTAATCCCAGCTACTCGGGAGGCTGAGGCTGAGGCAGCTTGAACCCGGGAGGCAGAGGTTGCAGTGAGCCAAGATCGAGCCACAAGACTCTTTCTCAAAAAAAAAAAAAAAAAAAAAAAGAGAGAGAGAGAGAGAGAGATCCAAAAATACACTCCTACCCAGCCATGCTGGTAGATTCTAACACAGGTAATCTGATTCCAAATCACATGCTCTTAACTAGACCAATTGGGCTTGCTCAATGGCCTTTCTTTGAAGGAGAGCTCACAGGTGGTGAGGAAAGCCTAGACATTCATTGGGTCAGATAGTGACATTTGCCACAAAGGAAATTCATCTATGCTCAATGAAGAAATCAGCTGTTTTGAGTAATACAGCAATTTGAGGAAGTTAAATGGATTAAGATTACAGGTTGCATTTCACATTGCAAACTGTACTTGCATTTTTAGTTCCTGTGGCTCAAAATGAAATCCCAGAGTGAATCATTACTATCACATTCTGACTTGAAAAATGGCTTCAAGCCTAGTAAGAGTAATTTACTCCTAGAGATTTTATGAGTGATTTTATCAGGTGAGCTCTGAAGCAATCTAACTCCTTGGATTTGTTTCAGGCTAATTCAACATGTTCCTAGTTTCTTATAATAATTATTACCATTAGAATGAAGTTTGACTCTGTAAGTTTGTAAACTAGGAAGCTTCTCTCACGATAAAACAGTACTGTAGCTTTAAGACATTGTTAAATCCTCACCAATATGCTTGAAAGCTGGAAATATGATTCACAGGATGTCCAGAAGCACATATCAACCCACCTACAAAGATTCTTATCTAAAGATTCTATGAGCCAGGTACAGTGGCTCCTATCTGTAATCTTAACACTTTGGGAGGTCAAAGCCGTCAGATCACTTGAGCCCAGGAGTTCAAGATCAGCCTGAGCAATATGGGGAAGCTCCATCTCTACAAAAAAAATAATAATAATAATAATACAAAAATTATCTGGTTGTGGTTGCACATGCCTGTAATCCCAGCTACTCAGGAGGCTCACTGGAGCCCCAGGAGGCAGAGGTTGCAGTGAGCTGAGATTGCATCACTGCATTCCAGTCTTGGTGACAGAACCAGACCCTGACTCCAAAAAAAAAAAAAAATCTGTCAAAGCCAAAGGGGTCACTGAAGGACCAAATGGATCAGTGGATCAGAAAACCTCAGTCTTCTGCCCCTCCTGTGGTGACCGAGAGTCACCGGCCATCATGCCATGATGTCATCAGAGTTATTTATTATCCTAGTAGAGGACCTGCTGGATTACCAGGGAGACATCTTGGCTCAAGGTTGCTTTTAGAGTTTCCTGGTCTTTCTGTCTATGCAAGGCTTTGTTTGCTAATCTTCATGGTCTTTGAAAACTTTATTTGATTATAGGGAAGAGTTTGCTTCGAGTAAGTTAAAATATAAACTCGTAGTCAACACAAAAAGAGCTTTAGCTCAAGGAGAGAATATGGCTTACCAGAAGGTGTGATTTTTCTGGAAAGGATCCTGTACCTCAAAAAGAAAATCATATACAACCTCTGCCCCTATCTCCAGATTCCTTTCTAGTTAGTGTCTGACATTCCTATCGTAGCACTTTCATTTCTTTAGGTAAACAAAGCCCCCTGCACCTGCTTCTAGATATCATGTTCTTTTTTTTAAAATCAGAAAAGAAGGTATCTGACTCAATTATATTCAGATTACTGTTCAGAATACTGTAGGCTAGGTTAGGACAGTGGTTCTCAAATTCAACATGCATCAGAATCACCTGAGGGTTCCTGAAACCACAGATTGCTGGGTCACACCCTGAGAATTTCTGAGTTAGTACGTCTGGAGTTAGGTCCAGGACTTTGCATTTCTAGTAAGTTCCCAGGTGATGCTGATTCTGAGTATTCTGCAGACCATCCTTTGAGAAACAATGGATTAATGGTTCTTGAGGTTTTTTTTCTCCACAAGCCAACGCACCTGGAGGCAGCACACCAGGATTAGGACGCACTCCTGTCAGTAATTCAGGATCGCCAGGGCAGTGATCCTGGCTGCACCTTAAAAGTACCTGGAATTTGACACAATATCATCAGTATTATATCATCAGGATCATATCCCTGTGAACTCAGAATGCCTTTTAGAGGTGGGCCCCATACCTGGGCATTTTGTGAATTTTCTCCAGATGATGTTAATGCATCATAAAGGCTGAGAACTTTTGCTAGCACGCGTTCTTGGGAAAGGGAGGAGATTCATATTTTGACGACCTCCTTTGAGGTATTTCTATTTTGTTTTTATTTTTTAATTTGTTTGAGACAGAGTCTTGTCTCTCTCTGTCACCCAGGCCGGAGTGCCATGGCATGACGTTGTCTCACTGCAACCTCCGCTTCCGGGTTCAAGTGATTCTCCTGCCTCAGCCTCCTGAGTAGCTGGGATTACAGGTGCCTGCCACCACACCCAGCTATTTTTGTATTTTTAGGAGAGACGAGGTTTCACCATGTTGGCCAGGCGGGTCTCGAATTCCTGACCTCAAGTGACCCATCCACCTTGGCCTCCCAAAGTGCTGGGATTACAGGTGTGAGCCGCCTCGCCTGGCCCCCTTCAAATATTTTTAATATATCTCCTTCAAATCGCTTGAGCCCAGGAGGCAGATGTTGCAGTGAGCCAAGATAGCACCACTGCACTCACGCCTGTAATCCCAGCACTTTGGGAGGCTGAGACAGGTGGATCATCTGAGGTCAGGAGTTCTAGACCAGCCTGGCTAACATTGTGAAACCCAGTTTCTACTAAAAATACAAAAAATTAGCCGGGCGTGGTGGTGCATGCCTGTAATCCCAGCTACTCGGGAGGCTGAGGCAGGAGAATCGCTTGAATCCAGGAGGTGGAGGTTGCAGTGAGTCGAGATCGGGCCATTGCACTCTGGCTTAGGCAACAGCAGTGAAACTCAGTCTCAAAACAAAACGAAACAAAACAAAAAAACCTCCTTCATAGAGTCATATTTCTGCCCGTTTCATAACCAGGTTGAAAATCACCAGCTGAAAGTGTCCAAAGTTTAAGGCTAGACATGTCATTCCCAAAAGATAAATGGTCAGGGTCACATTTCTAGAATCTCTTTATGATAATCCTTTCTCCTTTTTCTGTAATTGGATAGGAGAAGAATATGTAGTAAGCTACGAGCCGCAGTAAGATGAAAGGGCTGAAATGAACATGGTAGGTTCCCTCTTTTGGTTTTTTCCTCTGTCCCCTCTCTTACCCCTCCACATTCCTTCTGTACTTGCTGACACCTGGACCAGAGGGAGGCCTGAACCCCATTGGTTGAGACAGAAGACCTGGAGCACCAGAGGATTTTTGAAATCTGAGGCTTTTTGGAATCAAAAATGTAGAACCCAGAAAGAAGTGGGTGCTGTAGGAGGGGGAGCTCTGGGTGGGTGCCTTAAAGGTGGTTCCAGGCCGGGTGTGGTGGCTCACGCCTGTAATCCAAGCACTTTGGAGGCCAAGGCGGGCGGATCACCTGAGGTCAGGAGTTCAAGACCAGCCTGACCAACATGGTGAAACCCCGTCTTTAAATTAAAAAAAAAAAAAAAAAAAAAAGGTGGTTTCATCTCCCAGAGAGATCAGGAACCAACAGTATGTGACCTCTTATCCCAATGAGTTCAAGATCAGATGTTGCTAAACAAAAACCCCTGAAATCTAATGTCTTCATTGTAATATTGACACTCCCTAAGTGACTAAGAATAAGGCATCTAACTTCCTGGAATCTCAAGTCTCCCCACATATACAATAAGGAAAATATGCTACCCTATCTATCAGAGAAGTATTGTGAGATCAACTAACATATTCTTATGTAATCGTAGAGCAAGGTAACAAACAAATATAGCTATATTCTCTGGCTTAAAAATACTGCCATTTTTAGCTTTATAATACTTCACAGCACCTAATTCCATCTTTATAAACACTCAGGAATTCTAGAGTTAATAATCCCATAACTATAACTTTAATACATGCACATAAAATTCAGCCTTCTGCATAACAAGCAGTCCATAAATATTTGTTGACTAATGATAAATGATTAATCAATTGATTGAATTAAGGAATTTTCAAAATCAGATACACCCCTAATAAATAAAATCACAAGTTGTTATTCTAAGTAACTCAGTGACAATTTCCCAAGCTGACTTAATTACTATAATCTACAACAACACTGCATTAGAGATATTAAATAACGAAATAAGTAATACATTTCTAAATTAATCAATTCAGTCATGGCTAGGTTTGAAGCAATAAGTAGAAGCCAAAAAAAGTGACTATCATGTTAATGAGATTCAGTGCTCCTTGCGGTGCTATGACAAGAAGAATGTCCCCAAATTCCCTGCCTACCCTGCCTGCTCACTGCAACCTCCGACTCCTGGGTTCAAGCGGTTCTCTTGCCTCAGCTTCCTGAGTAGTTGGGACTACAGGTGTGTGCTACCACGCCCAGCTAAATTTTCTATTTTTAGTAGAGACAGGGTTTCTACTGGTCTCAATCTCTTGACCTCATGATCTGCCCACCTCAGCCTCCCAAAGTGCTGGGATTACAGGAGTGAGCCACCGTTCCTGGCCTATAATTGCCTTCTGTTTTATGTCTATTACTTGTTTTCTGTCTCTTCCCTCCAGTATAAAAGTACCACAAGGACAGGCATTTTTGTCTATTTTTTCACTGATATACCCAGCTTTTAAAATCTGGCACGTAGTAGGTATCCAATAAATATTTGTTGATTTAACACATGAATGGATTAATGAATAACTTTACACCCCCAAATGTATCATCTCATAGCTCTCCAGTGTTCAGAAGCCCCACACCCAACTTGAGGGTCTGGGCAAGATCTTAGAGATGATCTATCTAGTTCAGTAGTTTCCAAAAGGTCATTTAGTAAGTGACAGTTTTCACCAGGCCTTAAAGGAAATGTGCATGTATATTTGCCTATTGCTATCCTGAAATGCTGTTATTCTTCCTTTTTTTGGTGTTAAAATGTTTTTATTTTGTCAAATGGTAGTGAGAGTAGATGGTAACTGGTGGCGTGTGTTTGTGTGTGTGTGTGTTTTCCTGTATGTTAGGAGAGGTATGCTAGAACTCCGTATAGATAAGGGGATTAGGAGACTCAAGCTTAGAAAGAGTAGGTGACTTCCTAAGAGCCACTTAGCTCATTACTTACAAAGCTGGGATTTAAATTCATCTCTTTTAATACTCAGACTAATGTTTTTTACACAGCATCAATTTTTGAGTGGGAAGTTACGTGTACTAGGCCAGCTTTCAAATACAGAATTCATTTTACCATCAAATCAACTAGCTCTTGGAGTTAATATCTTTTTTTGTTTGTTCGTTTTTATTGTTACTTCTTTTTTGGAGTTCACATCTGTATGGTGAAATATCAGTTTTCTTTAAATGTTCATGCTTTTAAAAATTTTTTTGTTTTAGTACTATAGTATGAGTTTTCATGAAATCTGGACATTCACACTTTTTCATATGTTTCATACTTGGCAATTCAAAAGCCTACTGGATTGCAAGGCCCCAAAAACAGCCCATGTTAAAAATATGCATATTTTATGTGACAATAAGTTTAACCTGCATATAATGTGTTTTCTGAAAAAGCAAAATGAGCACTATATGTGGCCCACAAGAAGATATGGAATTCAGCTCATAGAAACTAATGTTTTAATATATTCTGCATTGATCAGAGTTCACTTAAAATATGTTCAGTTTTAGACACCATCATTTTGATGAGGTAAACACAAGCTGGTGTGATCTCAAAGTGGGCAGCAGGTTGGAATAACAATCTGGAAATCATATCAGATAAAGAAGAATGGAACTCACTGGGAAGTTTAATTTTTTTTTTTTTTAAGAAGGAGTTTCACTCTTATTGCCCAGGCTGGAGTGCAGTGGCACAGTCTCGGCTCACTACAACCTCCACATCCCAGGTTCAAGCGATTCTCCTGCCTCAGCCTCCTGAGTAGCTGGGATTATAGGCACCCATCTCCACACCCAGCTAATTTTTGTATTTTTAGTAGAGACAGGGTTTCACCATGTTGGCCAGGCTGGTCTTGAACTCCTGACATCAGGTGATCCACCCGCCTGGGCCTCCCAAAGTGCTGGCATTACAGGCGTGAGCCACCTCACCCGGCCTGTGAAGTTTAATTTTGAAGAATAGATGTGTTGGATGGACTTGATAGCTGAGAAATGTGCTATAGAAAAGGCAGTACATATAGTCTATCTCATATTACCATGTTACCAGTCTACTCATATTACCATAACAAAATACCATAGTGGTGGCTTAAACAACAGAGATTTATTTTTCACAGTTCTAGAGGCTGGGAAATCCAACATCAACATTCCAGCCAATTTGGTTTTTGGCAAGGGCTCTCTTCATGGTTTGCAGATAGCCACACTTTCTCACTGTATCCTCCCATGTCCTTTTCATGAAGAGACCCCATTCTTATGAACTCATTTAACTTTAATTACCTCCTAAAAGGCCTGTCTCCAAATACAGTCACACTGGGAGTTGGGGCTTCAACAAATGCATTTGAGGAGAGTACAATAGAGTCTATAGCAGAGACTATAGTCCTCTAACACAAACTGTACTGGGAGACACTGTGTGACTCACTATAAGAAAACTAGCTAAAGCTGTTAACAATGAAACCAAGGCCACCCGTCCCCCTCAGTTGCAGCCTCCCTATTACTGGAATTAGTAACTCAGTTTAAAGAACCATCTCTCAGGGATGTTGAGGAGGTTCCTACAATTAATGTAAGTTTAGAACAGGAGACTGCTAGATCTCTCAAAATTTTCTCTCTCAAAAATGTGTCTCTACCATTTAAACAAACAAAAAAAACAATTCTACCATATTTGAACTTTTTAAATGTCGCTATTCTATTAGACTCACTCTAAATTGTCCTTATCCTGAAGGATTGGAACCATATGTGGTTATTTTGGCATAAGAAGAAAGCCTAGTAAAAGGTTTAAAACAACGACGTTTAAAAATTCTTAGATTAACTAAAATTTCACAATTCATGCTGTTGCAAAGAGCAGTGAGATGTTTATGATTCTCCTCTGGACTGTGCTTGGGTTTGTGATTTTTTGTGGGGTTGGGAGGAAGTGGTGTAAGCAGATTCTGAAGTGGCATCCCACACTGCTTGCCATCAATTTCTGAAGAAAGACCTTAAAGAGATTCAGTCTGATTCCATGACAAGATTGGAGGTATCTAATTTGTAAGATAATTTCAAACTTAGTCTTTGGTAACCTTTAGGTAGAAAAAGCCAAGAAAAAGAAACTAGATTAAGGAAGAAAAACAGGAATATCCATTCCCTATTTGCTTTCAGAAATGACATGGCCTCTGCTAACATTGCCAGATGTAGTTAATTTTCAATAAAAAAAAAAAACCTCTTAGTTCTGGATGAAGCAGAAACACTTGGCAACAAACACTATTTCTGAACTTTAACTGTGAGCTGCATTATAACCAAAGTGTGTTTTTGTTTTTTGTGGCCAGGGTCTCACTCTGTTACCCAGGCTGGAGTGCAGTAGCACAGTCAAAGCTCATCGCAGCCTCAAACTCCTGGGCTCAAGTGATCTTCCTGCCTCAGCCTTCCAGGTAGCTGACTACAGGAACCTCGCTAATTTTTTCTTTCTTTTTTTTTTTTTGGTAGAGGCAGAGTCTTGCTATGTTACTCAGGCTGGCCTTGAACTCTTGGCCTCAAGCAATTCTCTCACCCTGGCTTTCCAAAGTACTGAGATTGCAGGTGCGAGCCACTATGTCCAACCATTACCAAAATTTTAAAAATATGATAGTTCATCCTGGCCAACATGGTGAAACCCTTTCTCTACTAAAAATACAAAAGTTAGTTGGCATGGTGTTGCATGCCTATAGTCCCAGCTACACAGGAGGCTGAGGCAGGAAAATCACTTGAGCCCAGGAGGTGGAGGTTGCAGTGAGCCGAGATTGTGCCGCTGCACTCCAGCCCGGAGACAGAGCAAGCCTCTGTCTCAAAAAAAAAAAAAAGAAAAGAAAAGAAAGTTGTGGCCCCAGACCTGCAGCACCAGTATCACACAGTAATGCGTCATAAATGCAAATTCCAACCCCAGGCCCACTGAGTCAGAAATTCCAGAGAAGGGAAAGCAGCGATATGTTTATACAAGCCCTCCAGGTGATTCCAATGCAGGCTTAACTTTTAGTCCATTGATCTAAACTAATTAAAATATTTAATTTTCTTTATCAGTGACAGGTTTAGGAACAAGCAGATCCCAAACCAGTCTGAGCCAATTATATACAGCGAGGGATGAGTTTGTGATTTCCGGGAAAGATAAATCAATCTCTCTCTTGTTGAAAGTGAACAAAGGACTGTTGAAGATGATTCTGCCAACTGCAGAGCAGAGACAAGAAAAGGACTTGGTTCTTTCATGGCACACTTTGACTGCTGCATCAAGCAATCCAGAAATGGGTAAAATTCCATTTTACCTCTGGACTATGTGAAAAAATAAATTGGTTTAAGCCATTTTTATTTCAAATAGCTGAAAGCATTCTAACACAGCAGTGCTCATTCCCACTTGTTTTGAATCTGTCTTTGCACTAGACCTTCTCCCACCATGTCATCTCCTCTGACATTTCTCCTTCCAATCCCACTCCTTCCCATTAAGTCAAGTCCCACCCATTCTTCAAAGTCTAATTCACTACCTCCATCATAAGAGTTACCCTGACTACTCCATCCCAAATTGTCACCACCTCCTGTATTAGTCTGTTCTCATGCTGCTAATAAAGACTACCTGAAACTGGGTAATTTATAAAGGAAAGAGGCTTAATTCACTCGCAGTTTCACATGGCTGGGGAGGCCTCACAATCATGGTGGAAGGCAAAGGAGGAGCAAAGTCACATCTTACATGGCAGCAGGCAAGAGAGCTCGTGTAGGGGAATTCCCCTTTATAAAACCATTAGATTGCATGAGACTTATTCACTATCATGAGAACAGCATGGGAAAGACCTGCCCCCATGATTTAATTACCTCCATCAGATCTTTTCCCACAGCACATGGGAATTATGGGAGCTACAAATCAAGGTGAGATTTGGGTGGGGACATGGCCAAACTCGTATCACCTCCTCTTCAGAATTCAGTTTCATGTACTTTCTGCAGCACCAATCTGTTCTTATTATATACTTCTTTCTACTGCTTTTTCTCATATCGAAGTGCCTTTTCATGTGTATGTTCCTGGCACCTGACGTTGAGCATGGCACTCCACTGATGCTAAGTAAATGTTTGCTATAGATGGCGATTCTGTTGATCTACGGAGATGAGGGATAGGGTATAGTACCAGTTGCTGCCACTGCTAGCAACAGCCACATTCCCAGGTCACAGCGGGACCTCTGGCTGTGATCATCTCACCAAATCCTGCCTTCTAATTCTGCTGTGGCCTAACTAGAGTTAAATAACTTTATGACACCTATTAGCCAGACTGCTGAGGCACAAACATTTTCTGCTCTCCTTTTCTTTTCTCAGTGAGAAAATACAGGTTACCAGATAAATGCCTGGTGAGCCCCCCAGTTAGGACATTATTGTACGAAGGGAGGTCTGTGTGGTGAGTAGGAAATGGAGTTGCCAGGCCAGCATCAGCACCCAAGCTCCTTCTCTGTATTTGCTCTCTTTGGAAACTGGATACCACTAATGGAGTTGTGTTTGGTGACAGGAAGCTGAGCACGTGAGGTTGCAACCAGAGGCTGAAGTATAGATTAGTGTTTGAGGACGTGGGTTTTACAATCAGACTCCCTGGATGTGACTCTTGGTGGAGACTCCTGTCTAATTATAATCTTGGGCAAGTCATTTGACTTCTCTGATCCTCATTTTCCTCATCTGTAAAATGGGGATAATAATCAGACCTGCCTTATTTTCTGACATGAGAAATAAATAAGATCATATATGTAAAATGCTTAGCATCGTGCCTGACACATAGTAAGCACTTGATAAATAGTAGTTATTATTGGTGACTCAGCCTCTCTGTGACTCAGTGCTGGCTTGTGCCCTCCTCTTTGTGATTGTGGGAGGTGAAGGGCCTTAGACTTCCCTGCCCATAGGCAGGGCAGTTAGTGAATAGTGTAGAGGAAACTGGGGTATCAGGTGCAGCTAGAGAGAGCAGGCTTTGCCCTGGCTTTCTGCCTGCCCAACAGCTGTGATTAGGCTCTGAATATAAAAACTACCAGTATCCTCCTTAGCCCAACAGCACCACCACCTCTGCAGCCTGCCACCTTCTCATGCATAGTAACACACGAAGTTAGGACACTCTCCAAGAGTTGACATTGACTCTTTACATCTGCCCACCACTTTACAGTTTAGAAAGCCCTTTCCCATTTCTTCTCTCATTTGGCCCTCATACTATCCCTCTGCAGTAGCCAGGGACAGCTGTTGTTTGTCACATTTTACTGATTAAGAAAGTGAAATTCAGAGTATTTATGTGATTTGCCAAAGGCTGCATAGTTAGGAAGTTACAGAGTTCAAATAGAGATGTTCTGACTCTGACTTAGTCACCTGCCCACTCCATCACAACCCAAACGCCCTCCATGTGGAATGAGGTTTTCCCAAGAAAAGCATAATGTGGGCTGGGTGCGGTGGCTCACGGCTGTAATCCCAGCACTTTAGGAGGCTGAGGTAGGCTGATCACAAGGTCAAGAGGTCGAGACTATCCTGGCCAACACGGTGAAACCCCATCTCTACTAAAAATACGAAAAATTAGCTGGGCGTGGTGGTGCACGCCTGTAATCCCAGCTACTCGGGAGGCTGAGGCAGGAGAATTGCTTCAACTCAGGAAGCAGAGCTTGCAGTGAGCTGAGATCGCGCCACTGCACTCCAGCCTGGTGACAGAGCTAGACTATGCCTCAGAAAAAAAAAAAAAGAAAGAAAAAAAAGAAACGCACACTGTGTATGTTCTACATATAAGATTTATTTCAGCAAAATTGTAGAAATGTGAAAAACTTCTTGCCTCCCTCTCCAGGACCTGTTGCTTAATGCTCAAGTATGCATATGGTTCTCAGGAAAATGAGAGGACAGACCTGTCTTTCGGTTAGTCGTCTAAAAGTACTTTTTGTCATGCTTTAACCCAAAGCAGTAGCCACATCATATTTAACCTGAGTGTTTGCCTTAAGCTCTACCTCTCATGTTTATTCAAGCCAAAGGTATCCATATTTTGACTCTATATAATGATTCTATTTTTCTTTTTTTGAGACAGAGTTTCACTCTTGTTGCCCAGGTTGGAGTACAATGGTGCTATCGAGGCTCACTGCAACCTCTGCCTCCCAGGTTCAAGTGATTCTCCTGCCTCAGCCTCCTTAGTAGCTGGGACAATCTGTCAGCATCCTCCATCAAGCTTGGTTATAAAGAACTTCAGTTATATAGGCACCCACCACCATGCCCAGCTAATTTTTTTGTATTTTTAGTAGAGACAAGGTTTCACCATGTTGGCCAGGCTGGTCTCGAACTCCTGACCTCAGTTGATCCGCCTGCCTTGGCCTCCCAAAATGCTGGAATTACAGGTGTGAGCCACTGTGCCTGGCCTATATAATGATTCTTTTCCTACCCTTCACATTCAAGAAAGGAATCTGACATGCTTATGAAAATTGAAAAAAGAAAACAATATCAAATAGAAAGCCTTGGAGAGCTGGGGTCAAACTGAGTGTGAATTCACTGTAAAAGGGAAGGACCATAACGCCCCATTTGCAGTAGAGAATCTTACCAGTGTGGACTGTGTTGGGCAAGCAGCTCTGGTTAAGGACGCTAATCCTTGTGCAGAAGTTTTGTTTTCAGATTGGCAGAAATTAAAGATGTGGCCATGAAGGAAACAATCATAGTCTCTGGATCATCCACACTCATTAACTGTAAGTGATGGAAAAGGCCTAACTGGTTACTTCCACCAAGGCCAAGCAAAACAAAAATCAGAGCCAGCGGCCACACACCCCCTTGATCCGAGTCTGACCCCCTTGCACATATGTGATCCCTTTGAAATTCACTAACAAATAAAGCATCATGCCATCTGAAGGCACAAAGCAGCTATTATTAATAGACATTTACCAGCTGTGTAACCTTGAGTAAGTTCCCCAGTATCTCTGAGATTTGATCACATCTGTAAAATATGATAGTAGTCCCACTTTCCAGATGGCCAAAGGGATTAAGTGGTATGATTTAAGTAGACTGCCTGGTGTGTAAGGTTGATTAATAATAAATGGCGGGTATTATTTATTATCCTAAGGAATTAATAAGAATTATATAATGGCAATGTTTTCTAAACACTACTTTTACAGATGAACAATGTCATTAAAATGACAAAAATCCACTGGTGATTCTTAGCCTGAACAATCTATTGGCATCCTCCATCAAACTTGGTTATAAAGAACTTCAGTTATTTGCCCACAAGCCTCTGTATCTCCATGTGATAGGTCACCATAGGATTTAATGTCAGAACCAGGCTGCTTCAACACTCAGTCCTATTTCACATTTACTTGAAATAGTGGTTTATCATTTTTTTTTCCTTCTTTTTCTTTTCGAGACAGAGTCTCACTCTGTCACTCAGACTGGAGTACAGTGGCATGATCTCAGCTCACTGCAACCTCCACCTTCCAGACCCAAGGGATTCTTCTGCTTCAGTCTCCCAAGTAGTTGGGATTATAGGCGCCTGCCACCATGTCCAGCTAATTTTTGTATTTTTAGTAAAGATGAGGTTTCACCATGTTGGCCAGGCCGGCCTCAAATGATCCACTTGCTTTGGTCTCCCAAAGTGCTAGGATTACAGGTATGAGCCACTGTGCCTGGCCAAAACAGTGGTTTATCATCTTGATATTGCCATTAACTAATTGTTTGAACCAAAAACTAATTGAAACCAAGTCCCAATGTCTTCAACGAAACAAACTGCAGAGAGAGAGAGTGTGTGTGTGTGTGTGTAAAATAAAGGTCTGGGCCAGGTGTGGTGGCTCACGTCTGTAACCCCGGCACTTTGGGAGGCCAAGGCAGGTGGACCACCTGAAGTTGGGAGTTTGAGACCAGCCTGACCAACATGGAGAAACCCTATCTCTACTAAAAATACAAAATTAGCTGGGCATGCTGGCTCGTGCCTATAATTCCAGCTACTCAGGAGGCTGAGCAGGGGCATCACTTGAACCTGGGAGGTAGAGGTTGTGGTGAGCCGAGATTGTGCCATTGCACTCCAGCCTGGGTGACAATTGTGAAACTCCATCTCAAAAAAAAAAAAAAGTCTGACATTTAGGTTTTCATTGTTATTTTGAGACCCCAAACCACAGATCCCCACTAAGTTATCCTAGTTTACTAGTCAGTCTGTAAGTCTTCTGTGATTAAACTTACTAGTAATAATAATCATAACAACAATAATAATATACCTTAAAAATTATAATGTATTTTTCCATGTTTAGGACTGTCACATATATTATCTTATTTAGATTTCATAATAACTTATTGAAAGAGATTGTATTTCCATTTTACAGATAAGAAAATGGAGGTTCAGGTGACACAAGTAATCTGTCTATAGTTATAGAACTAGTAAGTGGTAGAGCTACCTGGTTTTCTATCTCCATGTTCAGAGATTCCTCTCAAACCCATTGTCATAAACAACAAAGAATTACCAATTGTCTAATAACATGAAAAGGTAGTGTGCCTGACTCTATTTGCCTAACTGATTACTTCCACCAAGGCCGAGCAAAACAAAAATCAGAGCCAGCGGCCACACACCCCCTTGATCCGGGTCTGACCCCTTGCACATATGTGATCCCTTTGTAATTCACTAACACATAAAGTATCATGCCATCTGAAGGCACAAAATAGCTATTAATAATCCCTTGCATTGGCAAAGTTCCCTCTCTTCTGGAATGTTAGTTTTACAAAGGCTATCATAGAATTTCCCCCAGGGCAGTTTTAATGATATGCCCTGTTTCCTTATGTGAGAAAGACTCAAGAAGATTATTGAAACTCACTAGTTGCTTCCAAAAAGAGAAATATATTGGTTGGCATAATGTCACCTGTTGATCCACAGGTTCAACCTGACTATTTATTCTACTTAGAAAAAGCACGAATGAGTTTGGGCCCACAAATTCAGGATCTGAAACCTTCTGGCCAAGGCGTAAAGGAACTGGCATTCTTACCAGTGAAAATTCCAACCAACATGAAAAACACCCTCACAGAGGACATCCTGTATTTCCTCAGAGATCCATGCCAGCGTATGCTGAGGGCTTTCAGGGTCATGCCATGGTAGCTCCTTCCACCACGATCTCCATAATTCTAATTTTTTTCCCCCACTTTTTGGTCTTTTTACCCAAACTAGAAAGTTTCTCCCCAAGGAAGCATGTGTCAGTGTCCAAAGTGTTTCTACTGGAGAGAATGGCAATGATAGGGCAAAGTGGGCAGATGCTGCCATGAAGTCTGAGTTGACTTTATCCTCCTCTTCTTCCCTCACAAACTAAACCCCAGAAACCATGCAAAAAAGAGGCTTGAGGCTTGGCTACAGGAGACGCAAAAGTAGTGGGAGCAGCCAGGCAGTTGCCTCCTTCCAAGATTACAGCCAGGCTAATCTGAGACTACCATACCTTCTGCTGTGTCTACTCCTGATATCTATCTCTGTGAAATGTATTGGAAAATTTCAATGAGCTATTAAAAGCATCATGGGGGCCGGGCACAGTGGCTCACACCTGTAATTCCAGCACTTTGGGAGGCTGAGGCGGGCGGATCATGAGGTCAAGAGATTGAGACCATCCTGGCTAACATGGTGAAACCCTGTCTCTACTAAAAATACAAAAAATAGCCAGGCATGGTGGCACGTGCCTGTGGTCCCAGCTACTCAGGAGGCTGAGGCAGAAGAATCGCTTGAACCCAGGAGGCGGAGGTTGCAGTGAGCCGACATTGCGCCACTGCACTCCAGCCTGGCACAGAGCAAGACTCCATCTCAAAAAAAAAAAAAAAAAAAAGGCATCATGGGTGTAGTCAGTAAAATGAACTTTTAACAACATAGGAAATTGTTTAGGCCATGATGGTAACTGACAAAGCAAAAATTACATGCATATAAAAGATATTAGAAATACACCAAAATACCTGTGTGTAGTGGCTCATGTTGTAGTTCCAGCAATTTAGGAGGCCAAGGCTAGAAGATTGCTTGGGGCCAGGAGTTTGACACCAGCTTGGACAACAGAGGGAGACTTCATCTGCGCAAAAATTTTTTTTTAATTAGCTAGGTGCAATGGCACACACTTGTAGTCCCAGCTACTCAGGAGGCGGAGGCAGGAAGATCATTTGAACCTAGGAATTTGAGGCTGCAGTGAGCTATGACAGAGCCACTACATGACAGAGAGACCATGTTTCTTTACATATATATAATGTTTTTACATATAATTTAATATTTATATATGATAAATATATAAATAATATATTTATAATATATAAGGAATATGTATAATTTACATATATACAAAAATTAACACTTCTAGGTCATAAGAGTGTGAGGACAGTGAACAACTGCTACTTCCTGCCCTGATTGCTGTAAAGATTAATTGGGATATGAAGTGTCTGGTATAGTGAGTTCCTGTCAATAGCTGGCACACAAAAAAGGGCAACACTTAGGGTTATACATGTTATCCAGGCATTGAAAATTTGTCTCTGATTTGTTAGAGAAAATCTCTTAACATATTCTAACTCAGAAAAAAACTCACTTTTTATTTGAAATCAGAACCACAGTCTAAGTGGTTTAGAAGAGTTTTCTGCATTTGAGTTGGACCATTTAGTCCATCTGTAGCTAGATGTTCCGGGGGTTGAAAGAAATACTCAGTTTCCGTTCTACCTCCTGCCATGACATCTAACACACAAGACAGATGACTCATTCTTCATTTCTTTTTCTGTCTTCATAAACTTAGAAAAAGGTAGGGAGTATACGAAAAAAATTCATGAGAATGATGTTAAGAGATAAGAAGGTAAAGGAGGAATGAATGAAAAACTGGGCAAGAGAAGATGTAGCGGAATGTCTGGGCATTGGTGACCCTCTCCTGCAGCTCCGTAAGGCAG
Source organism: Plecturocebus donacophilus (assembly GCA_004027715.1). Lineage (NCBI taxonomy): Eukaryota > Metazoa > Chordata > Mammalia > Primates > Pitheciidae > Plecturocebus > Plecturocebus donacophilus. Next base: position 19,743 of record PVKP010030988.1, read on the forward strand.
AACCACAACTGGACACAAGGAGAAATCTGGGAGCTTTTTTAGTTTTTCTCTTTTCTTACACAATAGAGTACAGGCTTCCTTCAATATCACTGGGAAATTTTCTACGTGACCTCTGAGGCTCAGTTTCTATCAACCCTGGGAAAATATCTAGTTTTATGCTCTGGCCCCTGATACCTCAAACCAAGTTTTCAGAATCTGGTTAATCTTTCGCCTCCTCTCATTACCTGCACACAGCAATCAGATTAAGGAAGCAGATAGTCTTTATTCTAACTTGAGGTTTCTTACCTCTGACTGTCTTGGCAGGTGTAAGAAGAGGGTGCATATATTTGGAAGAGACAAAAACTTTATTTCAGTATATAAACATATTTAAGTATTTGTTCTAGAATATGTGTTTTGTTTAGTTTTTTCTCTCTACACTCTTCACTTAACAACTCTCCTTGATTGCATTAGAAAAACAAGACCAGGTGCAGTGGCTCACATCTGTAATCCCAGCACTTCGTGAGGCTGAGGCGGGCAGATCATGAGATCAGGAGTTCAAGACCAGCCTGACCAACATGGTGAAACCCCGTCTCTACTAAAAATACAAAAATTAGCTGGGCATGGTGGCACTCGCCTATAATCTCAGCTATTCAGGAGACTGAGGCAAGAGAATCACTTGAACCCAGGAGGCAGAGGTTGCAGTGAGCCGAGATCGCACCACTGCACTCCAGCCTGGGCAACAGAGCAAGACGCTGTCTCAAAAACAAAAAAAAGAATAGAAAAACAAACAAACAACAACAAAAACCCACTGACTAGCAGAGAATGAAGGTGCCAAACTCTTGCACTCTCAAATTCAAAAGCCTTAGTAGTAAGATAGATTTGGGGAGATATTTGCTGACTCATCTTAATTGCCCCTCCCACTAATATCAACCCCCTACCCCATCCTCACCCCTACCCCCAAGCTAGAAAAAGACTTTGCAAGTTAAGGAGGGCAAAACTAGAGAATTGAGTGTTAAGCAAAATAACTTTAGATAGTGAAGATCTAAGAAAAGGTCCTCCACCATGCCCCTTATCTTGGGGTTAGCTCCAAGTTGGGGAGATATGATGGAGGCTCATGACAATGTTGGGAATCTATTAACATCTGGAATCCTGGGAGGCAGCAGCCTAGCAGATGTTTCCTAGACCTCAATGTTGTCACAGAAGTAAGGCAAAGATGGCTACATAGAGAGCCCTAGGTAAGGAAAGTCTGAAGCAGTCCCTCTAAATCTTTTGCAGCCTCCAGAGGGGCACAGAAAAACTAAAGTGCCCATGGGCCCCAAAGAAGAACACATAATTTAGCTGGCAAAGGGTCCAAGGGGACTTATAGTCATGACCATGAGACACAAAAGTGAAAAGTAGCATGGAATGTACATCCAGAGCCCAGGTGGGGACAAGGACATCCCTGCAGGTGCCTAATGTGGGGGTGATGACACCCAAGAAGCACAAAGGACAAAACTGACATGAAGACAGAAGCTGTCTCTGCTATTCACCCAGAAGTTAGCTCCCTCTGAAAAAGAGAGAAGAAAGAGAATACTCAAATTAATGAGTTTAAATCTGAAATCAATGAGAAAACTCAGAATTATCTCTAATGTCTTCCTCATCTGATGTGGTTTGGATTTGTGTCTGTGCCCAAATCTCATGTCGAATTGGAGGAGGGGTCTGGCGGGAGGTGACTGGATCAGTGGGGGCAGGTTTCCTCCTTGCTATTCTCATGATAGTGCATTCTCATGAGATGTGATGGTTTCAAGTGGGTGGCGCTTCCCCCTTTGCTCTCTCTGTCCTGCTCTGCCACGTTAAGCTGTGCTTGCTTTCCCTTCACCTTCTGCCATGATTGTAAGTTTTCTGAGGTCTCCCAGTCATGCTTCCTGTTAATCCTGTGGAAGTGTGAGTCAACTAAACCGCTTTTCTACATAAATTATGCAGTCTCAGGTTGTTCTTTACAGTACTGTGAGACTGGACTAACATCATCTCGTTCCCCATTTCCAATGGTGACCAAAAAAAATTAAAATTGCACATAAACATTGAGAATCCAGTCTGTACTAGATCTCATGCCAGTCACCTTCACGTGTTCTTATTTAAGCCTTCCAGAAACCTGAGATGCAAATATTAAGTCTAACCATTTTTACAGATGAGGAATTTGAATCTCAAAGATGCCGTAGGCCAAGCATCTTTGGAACCTTGGTGGAACATGCCTGTAATCCCAACACTCTGGGAGGCTGAGACAGGAGGATTGCTTGAGCCCAGGAGTTTGAGACCAGTCTAGGCAACAAAGTAAGACCCTGTCTCTACACAAAATTAAAAAAAAATTAGCCACACATGGTG
>PVKP010030989.1:0-27392 GCA_004027715.1 Plecturocebus donacophilus
ATCTTAGTATATCAGAATTCTATAATCGTAGAATATCTGCTTAATAGTATGTGAGGATGTCAGAATTCTAGAATCCTTGGAGGCTCTCAGTTCTAGAATCTTAGGATATCAGAATTCTAGAATATCCACATTCTAGAATGTTAGGATATCATAATTCTAGAATCCCTGGAGGTTCCCAATTGTAGCATCTTAGGATATCAGAATTCTAGAATACTAGCATATCTGAAATCAAGAGTTAAGGAGGTCAGAATTCCATTATCCTAGAAGGTCCCAAATTCTAGAGTCTTAGGTTATCAGAATTTTAGGATCGTAGCATATCTGAATGCTAGGATGATAGGACGTCAGAATTCTAGAATCCTGGGAGGCTCTCAATTCTAGAATCTTAGGATATCAGAATTCCAGAATCCTAGAATAACTGAATTCTAGAATGTTGATAAGTCCGAATTTCAGAATGCTTCGAGGTTCTCCATTCTAGAATCTTAGGATATCAGAATTCTAGAATACTAGCATATTTGAATTCTAGAATGTTAGGATGTCAGAATTCTAGAATTTCGAAGGTCCCCAATTCTAGAATCTTACGATTTCAGCATTCTGGAATCCTAGCATATCTGAATTCTAGAATGTTTAGGATGTCAGATTTCTAGAATCCACGAAGGTCCCCAATTCTAGAACCTTAGGTTATCAGAATTCCAGAATCCTAGCGTATTTGAATTCCAGAATGGTAGGATGTCAGAATTCTAGAATCCTTGATGGTTATCCATTCTAAAATCTTAGGATATCAGAATTCTATAATCGTAGAATATCTGCTTACTAGTATGTTCAGATGTCAGAATTCTAGAATCCTTGGACCCTGCCCATTCTAGAATCTTAGGATATCACAATTCTATAATTCTAGAATATCTGCATTCTAGAGTGCTAAGATGTCAGAATTCTAAAATCCTGAGAGGCTCTCAATTCTAGAATCTTAGGATATCAGAATTATGGAACCCTAGAATATTTGAATTCAAGAATGTTGGTATATACGAATTTCAGAATCCTGGTAGGTTTTCAATTCTAGAATCTTAGGATATCAGAATTCTAGAATTCTAGAATATCTGCATTCTAGAAAGCTAGGACGTCAGAATTCTAGAATGCTTGGAGGTTCTCAATTGTAGCATCAAGCATATCAGAATTCTAGAATACTAGCCTATCTGAATTCTAGAATGTTAGGAGGTCAGAAATCAATTATCCTTGATGTCCCCAATTCTGGAATCTTAGGTTATCAGAATTCTAGAATCCTAGCGTATCTGTATTCTGGAATTTTAGGATGTCAGAATTCTAGAATCCTTGATGGTTATCCATTCTAGAATCTTAGGATATCAGAAATCTATTATCGTAGAATATCTGCTTATTAATATGTTAGGATGGCAGAATTCTAGAATTCTTGGAGGTTCTCAATTCTAGAACCTGAGGATATCAGCATTCTAGAATACATAAATTCTAGAATGCTGGAATGTCAGAATTCTAGAATCCCTGGTGGTTGTCTAGTCTAGCATCTTAGGATATCAGAATTCTAGAATAGTAGCAGATTTGAATTCTAGAATGATAGGATATCAGAATTCTAGAATCCTCAAAGATCCCCCATGCTAGAATCTTAGGTTATCAGAATTCTAGATTCCTAGCATATATGAATTCTAGAATGTAAGTGTGTCCGAATTTCAGAATCCTGGGAAGTTCTCAATTCTAGAATCTTAGGATATCAGAATTCTAGGAATCTCACATGTCTGAAATCTAGTATGTTAGGATGTCAGAATTCTAGAATCCTGAGAGGCTCTCAATTCTAGAATCTTAGGATATCAGAATTACGGAATCCTAGAATATTTGAATTCTAAAATGATGGTATGTCCGAATTTCAGAATCCTTCGAGGTTCTCAATTCTAGAATCTTAGAATATCAGAATTCTAGGATCCTAGCATATCTGAATTCTAGAATGTGAGGAGGTCACAATTCCATTATCCACGAAGGTCCCCAATTCTAGAATCTTAAGTTATCAGAATTCTAGGATCGTAGCATATCTAAATTCTAGAATGTTAGTATGTAAGAATTCTAGAATCCTCGAAGATCCGCAATTCTAGAATCTTAAATTATCAGAATTCTAGAATCCTAGCGTATCTGAATTCTAGAATGTTAGGTTGTCAGAATTCCAGTATCCTTGATGGTTATCTATTCTAGAATCTTAAGATATCAGAATTCTATAATCGTAGAATATCTGCTTAATAGTATGGTACGATGTCAGAATTCTCGAATCCATGGAAGTTCTCTATTCTAGAATCTTAGGATATCAGAATCCTAGAATTCTAGAATATCTGCATTCTAGAATGTTATGATATCAGAATTCTAGAATCCCTGGAGTTTCTCAATTGTAGCATCTTAGGATATCAGAATTCTACAATACTAGCATATCTTTAATCTAGGATGTTAGGAGGTCAGAATTCCATTATCCTCGAATGTCCCCAATTGTAGAATCTTAGGTTATCAGAATTCTAGAATACTAGGAGATATGAATTCTAGAATGATAAGATGTTAGAATTCTAGAATCCTCAAAGGTCCCCAATTCTAGAATCTTAGGTTATCAGAATTCTAGAATCCTAGCATATCTGAATTCTAGAATGTTAGTGTGTCAGAATTCTACAATCCTGGGAGGTTCTCAATTCTAGAATCTTAGGATATCAGAATTCTTGGAATCCCGCGTGTCTGAAATCTAGAATGTTAGGAGGTCAGAATTCTAGAATCCTGAGAGGCTCTCAATTCTAGAATCTTAGGATATCAGAATTACGGAATCCTAGAATATTTGAATTCTAAAATGATGTTATGTACGAATTTCAGAATTTTTCGAGGTTCTCAATTCTAGAATCTTAGAATATCAGAATTCTAGGTTCCTACCATATCTGAATTCTAGAATGTTAGGAGGTCACAATTCCATTATCTTCGAAGCTTCCCAATTCTAGAATCTTAACTTATCAGAATTGTGGGATCGTAGCATATCTGAATTCTAGAAGGTTAGGATGTAAGAATACTAGAATCCTCGAAGACCCCCAATTCTAGAATCTTAAATTATCAGACTTCTAATATCCTAGCGTATCTGAAATCTAGAATGTTAGGATGTCAGAATTCCAGAATCCTTGATGGTTATCCATTCTAGAATCTTAGGATATCAGAATTCCATAATCGTAGAATATCTGCTTACTAGTATGTGAGGATGTCAGAATTCTCGAATCCATGGAGGTTCTCTATTCTAGAATTTTAGGATATCAGAATCCTAGAATTCTAGTATATCTGCATTCTAGACTGCTATGATGTCAGAATTCTAGAATCCCTGGAGTTCCTCAATTGTAGCATCTTAGGATATCAGAATTCTACAATACTAGCACATCTTTAATTTAGGATGATAGGAGGTCAGAATTCCATAATCCCCGAAGGTCCCCAGTTAGAGAATCTTAGGATATCAGAATTCTAGGAACCTACCATATCTGAATTCTAGAATGATAAGATGTCGGAATTCTAGAATCTTCAAAGGTCCCCAATTCTAGAATCTTAAATTATCAGAATTCTAGAACCCTAGCATGTCCGAATTCTAGAATGAGAGGATGTCAGAATTCTAGAATCCTCAAATCTCCCCAATTCTAGAATCTTAGGTTATCATAATTCCAAGATCCTAGCATACATGAATTCTAGATTGTTAGCATGTCAGAATTCTAGAATCCTTGGAGGTTCTCAGTTCTAGAATCTTAGGATACCAGAATTTTAGAATACCTAAATTTTAGAATTCTAGAATGTCAGAATTCTAGAATCCCTGGAAGTTCTCTATACTAGCATCTTACGATATCAGAATTCTAGAATACTAGCATATCTGAATTCCAGAGTGATAGGATGTCAGAATTCTAGAATTCTCAAAGGTCCCAAATTATAAAATCGTAGGTTATCAGAATTCTAGAATCCTACCATATCTGAATTCTAGAATGTTATTATGTCACAATTCTAGAATCCTTGTAGGTTCTCAATTCTAGGATCCTTGGATATCAGAATTCTAGGAATCTCGCATGTCTAAAATCTAGAATGTTAGGCTATCAGAACCCTAGAATCCTGGGAGGCTCTCAATTCTAGATTCTTAGGATATCAGAATTCCAGAATCCTAGAATATCTGAATTCCAGAATGTTGGTATGTCCGAATTTTAGAATCCTTCGAGGTTCTCAATTCTAGAATCTTAGGATATCAGAATACTAGGAGCCCAGGATATATGAATTCTAGAATGTTAGGATGTCAGAATTCTAGAATCCTCGAAGGTCCCCAATTTTACAACCTTAGTTTATCAGAATTCTAGAATCCTAGCGTATCTGAATTCTAGAATGTTAGGATATCAGAATTCTAGAATCCTTGACGGTTATCCATTCTAAAATCTTAGTATATCAGAATTGTATAATCATAGAATATCTGCTTAATAGTATGTGAGGATGTCAGAATTCCAGAATCCTTCGAGGTTCTCAATTCTAGAATCTTAGGATATCAGGATTCTAGAATATCCGCATTCTACAATGTTAGGATATTAGAATTCTAGAATCCCTGGAGGTTCCCAATTGTAGCATCTTAGGATATCAGAATTCTAGAATACTAGCATATCTGAAATCTAGAGTGTAAGGAGGTGAGAATTCCATTATTCTCGAAAGTCCCCAATTCTAGAATCTAAGGTTATCAGAATTCTAGGATCGTAGCATGTCTGAATCCTAGAATGATAGGATGTCAGAATTCTAGAATCTTGGGAGGCTCTCAATTCTAGAATCTTAGGATATCAGAATTCTAGAATCCTAGAATATCTGAATTCTAGAATGTCGGTATGTCCAAATTTCAGAATCCTTTTAGGTTTTCAATTCTAGAATCTTAGGATATCAGAATTCTAGGATCCTAGCATATTTGAATTCTAGAATGTTAGGAGGTCAGAATTCTAGAATCCTCGAAGGTACCCAATTCTAGAATCTTACGATCTCAGCATTCTAGAATCCTCGCATATCTGTATTCTGGAATGTTTAGGAAGTCAGAATCCTAGAATCCTCGAAGGTCCCCAATTCTAGAACCTTAGGTTATCTGAATTTCAGGATCCTAGCGTATTTGAATTCTAGAATGTTAGGATGTCAGAAATTTAGAAACGTTGATGGTTATCCATTCTAAAATCTTAGGATATCAAAATTCTATAATCGTAGAATATCTGCTTACTAGTTATGTTCAGATGTCAGAATTCTAGAATCCTTGGAGGTTTCCCATTCTAGAATCTTAGGATATCACAATTCTAGAATTCTAGAATATATGCATTCTAGAGTGCTAGGATGTCAGAATTCTAGAATCCCTGGAAGTTCTCTATTATAGCATCTTAGGATATCAGAATTGTAGAATACCAGCATATCTGAATTCTAGAATGTTAGGAGGTCAGAATTCCATTATCCTCGATGGTCCCCAATTCTAGAATATTAAGTCATCAGAATTCTAGGATCGTAGCATATCTGAATTCTAGAATGATACGATGTCAGAATTCTAGAATCCTCAACGTTTCCCAAATCTAGAATCTTAGAATATCAGAATTCTAGAATCATAGCATATCTGTATTCTAGAATATTAGGATATCAGAATTCTAGAGTCTGTGGAGGTTCTCAATTCTAGGATCTTAGAATATCAGAATTCTAGGAATCTCGCATGTCTGAAATCTAGAATGTTAAGATGCAGAATTCTAGAATCCTGGGAGGCTATCCATTCTAGAATCTTAGGATATCAGAGTTCCAGAATCGTAGAATATCTCCTTACTAGTATGTTAGGATGTCAGAATTCTAGAATCCATGGAGGTTTTCAATTCTAGAATATTAGGATATCAGAATTCTAGAATATCTGCATTCTACAATGCTAGAGTGTCAGAATTCTAGAATCCCTGGAGGTTCTCAATTGTAGCATCGTAGGATATCAGAATTCTCCAATACTAGCATATCTGAAATCTAGAATGTTAAGAGGTGAAAATTCCATTATTCTCGAAGTTCCCCAATCCTAGAATCTTAGGATATCAGAATTCAAGGATATCTAAATTTTAGAATGCTAGGATGTCAGAATTCTAGAATCCCTGGAAGTTCTCTATTCTAGCATCTTGCGATATCAGAATTCTAGAATACTAGCATATCTGAATTCTAGAGCGATAGGATGTCAGAAATCTAGAATCCTCAAAGGTCCCAAATTCTAGAAGCTTAGGGTATCAGAATTCTAGAATCCTAGCATATCTAAATTCTAGAATGTTAAGATGTCAGAATTGTAGAATCCTTGTAGGTTCTCAATTCTAGGATACTTGGATATCATAATTCCAGGAATCTCGCATGTTTGAAATCTAGAATGTAAGGCTGTCAGAATTCTAGAATCCAGGGAGGCTCTCCATTCTAGATTCCTAGGATATCAGGATTTCAGAATCCTAGAATATCTGAAATCTAGAACGTTGGTATATCCGAATTTCAGAATCCTTCGAGGTTCTCAATTCTAGAATCTTAGGATATCAGAATTCTAGGATCCTAGCATATCTGAATTCTAGAATGATAGGAGGTCACAATTCCATTATCCACGAAGGTCCCCAATTCTAGAATCTTATGTTATCATAATTCTAGGATCGTAGCATATCTGAATTCCAGAATGTTTAGGATGTCAGAATTCTAGAATCCTTGAAGGTCCCCAATTCTAGAACTGTAGGTTATCAGAATTCCAGAATCCTAGCGTATTTGAATTCTAGAGTGATAGGATGTCAGAATTGTAGAATCCTTGATGGTTATCCATTCTAAAATCTTAGGATATCAGAATTCTATAATCGTAGAATATCTGCTTACTAGTATGTTCAGATGTCAGAATTCTAGAATCCTTGATGGTTATCCATTCTAAAATCTTAGGGTATCTGAATTCTATAATCGTGGAATATCTACTTACTAGTATGTTCAGATGTCAGAATTCTAGAATCCTTGGAGTTTCCCCATTCTAGAATCTTAGGATATCACAATTCTAGAATTCTATACTATCTGCATTCTAGAGTGCTAGGATGTCAGAATCCTAGAATCCCTGGAAGTTCTCAATTGTAGCGTCTTAGGATATCAGAATTGTAGAATACTAGCATATCTGAATTCTAGAATGTTAGGGGGTCACAATTCCATTATCCTCGAAGGTCCCCAATTCTAGAATCTTCGGTCATCAGTATTCTAGGATTGTAGCATGTCTAAATTCTAGAATGATACGATGTCAGAAATCTAGAATCCTCAAAGGTCCCCAATTCTAGAATCTTAAGGTTTCAGAATTCTAGAATGCTAGCATATCTGAATTATAGAATGTTAGGATGTCAGAATTCTAGAGTCTTTGAAGGTTCTCAATTCAAGGATTTTAGAATATCAGAAGTCTAGGAAACTCGCATGTCTGAAAACTAGAATGTTAGGATGTCAGAATTCTAGAATCCTCGGAGGCTATCCATTCTAGAATCTTAGGATATCAGAGTTCCAGAATCCTAGAATATCTCCTTACTAGTATGTTAGGATGTCAGAATTCTAGAATCCATGGAGGTTCTCAATTCTAGAATCTTAGGATATCAGAATTCTGGAATTCTAGAACATGTGCATTCTAGAAAGCTAAGATGTCAGAATTCTAGAATATCTAGAATCATAGAATATCTCCTTACTAGTATGTTAGGATGTCAGAATTCTAGATCTAGAATATCTAGAATCCCTGGAGGGTCTCAATTGTAGCATCAAGGATATCATTCTTCTAGAATACTAGCCTATCTGAATTCTAGAATGTTAGGAGGTCAGAATTCCATTATCCTCGAAGGTCCCCAATTCTAGAATCTTACGATCTCAGCATTTTAGGATCCTAGCATATCTGAATTCTAGAATGTTTAGGGTGTCAGAATTCTAGAATCCTCGAAGGTCCCCAATTCTAGAACCTTAGGTTATCAGAATTCCAGAATCCTAGCATATTTGAATTCTAGAATGTTAGGATGTAAGAATTCTAGAATCCTTGATGGTTATCCATTCTAAAATCTTAGGATATCAGAATTCTATACTCGTAGAATATCTGCTTACTATTATGTTCAGATGTCAGGATTCTAGAATCCTTGGAGGTTCCCCGTTCTAGAATCTTAGAATATCACAATTCTAGAATTCTAGAATATTTGCATTCTAGAGTTCTAGGATGTCAAATTTCTCGAATCCCTGGAGGTTCTCAATTGTAGCATCTTAGGATATCAGAATTCTAGAATACTAGCATATCTGAATTCTAGAATGTTAGAAGGTCAGAATTCCATTATCCTCGAAAGTCTCCAATTCTAGAATCTTAGGTTTTCAGAATTCTAGGATTGTAGCATATCTGAATTTTAGAATGATAAGATGTAAGAATTCTAGAATCCTGGGACGCTCTCAATTCTAGAATCTTAGGATATCAGAATTCCAGAATCCTAGAATTACTGAATTCTAGAATGTTGATATGTCCGAATTTTAGAATCCTTCGAGGTTCTCCATTCTAGAATCTTAGGTCACCAGAATTCTGGGATTGTAGCATATCTGAATTCTAGAATGATATAATGTCAGAATTCTAGAATCCTCAAAGGTCCCCAATTCTAGAATCTTAGATTACCAGAATTCTAGAATCCTAGCGTATCTGAATTCTGGAATGTTAGGATGTCAGAATTCTAGAATCCTTGTAGATTTTCAATTCTAGGATCCTTGGATATCAGAATTCTACAATACTAGCATATCTTTAATCTAGGATGTAAGGAGGTCAGAATTCCATTATCCTCGAATGTCCCCAGTTGTAGAATCTTAGGTTATCAGAATTCTAGGATCCTACCATATCTGAATTCTAAAATGATAAGATGTCAGAATTCTAGAATCCTCAAAGGTCCCCAATTCTAGAATCTTAGGTTATCAGAATTCTAGAATCCTAGCATATCTGAATACTAGAATGTTAGGATGTCTGAATTCTAGAATCCTAGTAAGTTCTCAATTCTAGGATCTTAGGATATCAGAATACTAGGAATCTCGTAGGTCTGAAATCTGGAATGTTAGGATGTCAGAATTCTAGAATCCTGGGAGGCTCTCAATTCTAGAATCTTAGGATATCAGAATTCCAGAATCCTAGAATATCTGAATTCTAGCCTGTTGGTATGTCCGAATTTCAGAATCCTTCGAGGTTCTCAATTCTAGAATCTTAGGATATCAGAATACTCAGATCCTAGCATCTCTGAATTCTAGAATGTTGGTATACCCGAATTTCAGAATCCTGGGAGGTTCTCAATTCTCGAATCTTAGGATATCAGAATTCTATGAATCCCGCGTGTCTGAAATCTAGAATGTTAGGATGTCAGAATTCTAGAATCCTGAGGAGCTCTCAATTCAAGAATCTTAGCATATCAGAATTGCGGAATCCTAGAATATTTGAATTCTAAAATGATGGTATGTCCGAATTTCAGAATCCTTCGAGGTTCTCAATTCTAGAATCTTAGGATATCAGAATTCTAGGATCCTAGCATATCTGAATTCTAGGATGTTAGGAGGTCACAATTCCATTATCCTCGATGGTCCCCCATTCTAGAATCTTAAGTTATCAGAATTCTGAGATCGTAGCATATCTGAATTCTAGAATGTTAGGATATAAGAATTCTAGAATCCTCGAAGATCCCCAATTCTAGAATCTTAAATTATCAGAATTCTACAATCCTATCGTATCTGAATTCTAGAATGTTAGGATGTCAGAATTCCAGAATCGTTGATGGTTATCCATTCTACAATCTTAGTATATCAGAATTCTGTAATCGTAGAATATCTGCTTAATAGTATGGTAGGATGTCAAAATTCTCGAATCCATGGAGGTTCTCTATTTTAGAATCTCAGGATATCAGAATCCTAGAATTCTAGAATATCTGCATTCTAGAATGCTATGATGTCAGAATTCTAGAATCCCTGGAGTTTCTCAAATGTAGCATCTAAGGATATCAGAATTCTACAATACTAGCATATCTTTAATATAGGATGTTAGAAGGTCAGAATTCCATTATCGTCGAAGGTCCCCAATTGTGAATTCTTAGGTTATCAGAATTCTAGGATCCTACCATATCTGAATTCTAGAATGATAAGATGTCCGAATTTTAGAGTCCTCAAAGGTCCCCAATTTTAAAATCTTAGGTAATCAGAATTCTAGGATCCTGGCATGTCCGAATTCTATAATGAGAGGATGACGGAATTCCAGAATCCTCAAAGGTCCCCTATTCTGGAACCTTAGGTTATCAGAATTCCAGTATCCTACCATACCTGAATTCTAGAATGTTAGGATGTCAGAATTCTAGAATCCTTGGAGGTTCTCAATTCTAGAATCTAAGGATATCAGAATTCTAGGATATCTAAATTTTAGAATGCTAGGATGTCAGAATTCTAGAATCCCTGGAAGTTCTCTATTCTAGCATCTTATGATATCAGAATTCTAGAATAATAGCATATCTGAATTCTAGAGCGATAGAATGTCAGAATTCTAGAATCCTCAAAGGTCCCGAATTCTAGAATTTTAAGTTATCAGAATTCTAGAATCCTAGCATATCTGAATTCTAGTATGTTAAAATGTCAGAATTCTAGAATCCTTGTAGGTTCTCTATTCTAGGATCCTTGGATATCAGAATTCTAGGAATCCCGCATGTCTGAAATCTAGAATGTTAGGATGTCTGAATTATAGAATCCTGGGAGGCTCTGAATTCTAGAATCTTAGGATATCAGAATCCAGAATCCTAGAATATCTGAATTCTAGAATGTCGGTATGTCCGAATTTCAGAATCCTTTGAGGTTCTCAATTCTAGAATCTTAGCATATCAGAATTTTAGGATCCTAGCATCTCTGAATTCTAGGATATTAGAATTACGGAATCCTAGAATATTTGAATTCTAAAATGATGGTATGTCCGAATTTCAGAATCCTTCGAGGTTCTCAATTCTAGAATCTTAGAATATCAGAATTCTAGGATCCTAGCATATCTGAATTCTATTAGGATATTTAGGATGTCAGAATTCTAGAATCCTCGAAGGTTCCCAATTCTAGGATCTTAAGTAATCAGAATTCTAGAATCCCAGTGTATCTGAATTCTAGAATATTAGGATGTTAGAATTCTAGAATCCTTGATGGTTATCCATTCTATAATCGTAGGATATCAGAATCCTATAATCGTAGAATATCTGCTTACTAGTATGTTAGGATATCAGAATTCTCGAATCCATGTAGGTTCTCTATTCTAGAATCTTAGGATATCAGAATTCTAGAATATCTGTATTCTAGAATGCTGGGATGTCAGAATTCTAGAATTCCTGGAGTTTCCCAATTGTAGCATCTTAGGATATCAGAATTCTACAATACTAGCATATCTTTAATCTAGAATGTTAGGATATCAGAATTCCATTATCCTCGAAGGTCCCCAGTTGTAGAATCTTAGGTTATCAGAATTCTAGGATCCTACCATGTCTGAATTCTATAATGATAAGTTGTTGGAATTCTAGAATCCTCAATTGTCCCCAATTCTAGAATCTTAGGTTATCAGAATCCTAGAATCCTAGCATATCTGAATACCAGAAAGTATGTCCGAATTCTAGAATCCTTGCAAGTTCTCAATTCTAGGATCTTAGGATATCAGAACACTAGGAATCTTGCAGGTCTGAAATCTAGAATGTTAGGATGTCAGAATTCTAGAATCCTGGGAGGCTCTCAATTCTAGAATCTTATGATATCAGAATTCCAGATTCTTAGAATATCTGAATTCTAGCCTGTTGGTATGTCCAAATTTTAGAATCCTTCGGGGATCTTCATTCAGGAATCTTAGGATATCAGAATTCTAGGATCCTAGCATCTCTGAATTCTAGAATGTTATGATGTCAGAATTCTAGAATCCTTGAAGGTTATCCATTCTAGAATTTTAGTATATCAGAATTGTATAATCCTAGAATATCTGCTTAAGAGTATGTGAGAATGTCAGAATTCTAGAATCCTTGGAGGTTCTCAATTCTAGAATCTTAGGATATCAGAATTCTTGAATATCCGCATTCTAGAATGTTAGGATATCAGAATTCTAGAATCCCTGGAGGTTCCCAATTGTAGCATCTTAGGATATCAGAATTCTAGAATACTAGCATATCTGAAATCTAGAATGTAAGGAAGTCAGAATTCCATTTTCCTCGAAGGTCCCGAATTCTAGAATCTTAGGTTATCAGAATTCTAGGATCGTAGCATATCTGAATTTTAGAATGATAGGATGTCAGAATTCTAGAATCCTGGGAGGCTATCCATTCTAGAATCTTAGGATACCAGAGTTCCAGGATCCTAGATTATCTCCTTACTAGTATGTTAGTATGTCAGAATTCTAGAATCCATGGAGTTTTAGAATTCTAGAATCTTAGGATATCAGAATTCTAGAATTCTAGAACACCGGCATTCTGGAATGCTAGGGTGTCAGAATTCTAGAATCCCTGGAGTTTCTCAATTGTAGCATCTTAGGATATCAGAATTCTACAATACTAGCATATCTGAAATCTAGAATGTTAGGAGGTCCGAATTCCATTATCCTCGAAGGTCCCCAATTCTAGAATCTTAGCTCATCAGAATTCTAGGATCGTAGCATATCTGAGTTCTAGAATGATACGATGTCAGAATTCTAGAATCCTCAAAGGTCCCCAATTCTAGAATCTTAGGTTATCAGAATTCTATAATTGTACAATATCTGCTTACTAGTATGTTAGTATGGCAGAATTCAAGAATCCTTGGAAGTTTTCAATTCTAGAATTTGAGGGTATCAGAATTCTAGAATACCTGAATTCTAGAATGCTGGAATGTCAGAATTCTAGAATCCCTGGAGGTACTTTAGTCTAGCATCTTACGATATCAGAATTCTAGAATACTAGCTCATTTGAATTCTAGTATGATAGGATATCAGAATTCTCGAATCCTCAAAACTCCCCAATTCTAATATCTTAAATTATCAGAATTCTAGAATCCTAGCCTATCTGAATTCTAGAATGTTAGGATGTCAGAATTCCAGAATCTTTGATGGTTATCTATTCTAGAACCTTAGGATATCAGAATTCTATAATCGTAGAATATCTGCTTACTAGTATGGTAGGATGTCAGAATTCTCGAATCCATGGAGGTTCTCTATTCTAGAATCTTAGGATATGAGAATCCTAGAATTCTAGAATATCTGCTTTCTAGAATGCTATGATGTGAGAATTCTAGAATCCCTGGAGTTTCTCAATTGTAGCAATTTAGGAGGTCAGAATTCTAGAATACTAGCATATCTTTAATCTAGGTTGTGAGGAGGTCAGAATTCCATTATCCTCGAAGGTCCCCAATTGTAGAATCTTAGGTGATCAGAATTCTAGGGTCCTACCATATCTGAATTCTAGAATGATAAGACGTCAGAATTCTAGAATCCTCAAAGGTCCCCAATTGTAGAATCTTAGGTTTCAGAATTCTAGAATCCTAGCATGTCTGAATTCTAGAATGAGAGGATGTCAGAATTTTAGAATCCGCAAAGGTCCCCAATTCTAGAATCTTAGGTTATCAGAATTCCAGGATCCTAGCCTACCTGAATTCTAGAATGTTAGAATGACAGAATTCTAGAATCCATGGAGGTTTTCAATTCTAGAATCTTAAAATATCAGAATTCTAGAATATCTAAATTTTAGAATACTAGAATGTTAGAATTCTAGAATCTCTGGAAGTTCCCTCTTCCAGCATCTTACGATATCAGAATTCTAGAATACTAGCATATCTGAATTCTAGAGTGATAGGATGTCAGAATTCTAGAATCCTCAGAGGTCCCGAATTCTAAAATCTTAGGTTTTCAGAATTCTAGAATCCTAGCATATCTCAATTCTAGAATGTTAAAATGTCAGAATTCTAGAATCCTTGTAGATTTTCAATTCTAGGATCCTTGGATATCAGAATTCTCGGAATCTCGCATGTTTGAAATCTAGAATGTTAGGATGTCAGAATTCTAGAATCCTGGGAGGCTCTCATTTCTAGATTCTTAGGATATCATAATTCCAGAATCCTAGAATATCTGAATTCTAGAATGTTGATATGTCCGAATTTCAGAATCCTTCGAGGTTCTTAATTCTAGAATCTTAGGATATCAGAATTCTAGGATGGTAACATATCTGAATTCTAGAATGTTAAGAGGTCACAATTCCATTATCCTCGAAGGTCCCCAATTCTAGAATCTTAAGTTTTCAGAACTCTAGGATCGTAGCATATCTGAATTCTAGAATGTTAAGATGTCAGAATTCTAGAATCCTGGAAGGTCCCCAATTCTAGAATCTAAGGTTATCAGAATTCTTGAATCCTAGCGTATCTGAATTCTAGAATGTTAGAATGTCACAATTCTAGGTTCCTTGATGGTTATCCATTCTAGATCGTAGGTTATCAGAATTCTATTATCATAGAATATCTGCTTACTAGTATGTTAGGGTGTCAGAATTCTAGAATCCCTGGAGGTTCTCAATTCTAGAACCTTAGGATGTCAGAATTCTAGAATTCTAGAATATCTGCATTCTAGAATGCTAAGATGTCAGAATTCTAGAATCCCTGGAGGTTCTCAACTGTAACATATAAGGATATCAGAATTCTAGAATACTAGCATATCTGAATTCTAGAATGTTAGCAGGTCACAATTCCATTATCTTCGAAGGTCCCCAATTGTACAATCTTAGGTTATCAGAATTCTAGAATCCTAGCATATCTGAATTCTAGAATGTTAGCCTCTCAGAATTCTAGAATCCTTGGAGGTTCTCAAGTCTAGGATATAAGTATACCAGAATTCTAAAAATCTTGCATGTGTGAAATCTAAAAGGTTAGGATGTCAGAATTCTAGAATCCTGGGAGGCTCTCAATTCTGCAATCTTAGGATACCAGAATTCCAGAATCCTAGAATGTCTGAATTCTAGAATGTTGGTATTTCCGAATTTTAGAATCTTTCGAGGTTCTCAATTCTAGAATCTTAGGATATCAGAATACTAGGATCCTAGTATATCTGAATTCTAGAATGTAAAGATGTCAGAATTCTAGGATCCTCAAAGGTCCCCAATTCTAAAATCTTAGGTTATCAGAATTCTAGAATCCTATTGTATCTGAATTCTGGAATATTAGGATGTTAGAAGTCTAGAATCCTTGATGGTTATCCATTCTAGAAGCATAGGATATCAGAATTCGATAATCGTAGAATACCTGCTTACTAGTATGGTAGGATGTCAGAATTGTCGAATCCATGGGGTTTCTCTATTCTATAATCTTAGGTTATCAGAATTCTAGAATCCTAATATATCTGAATTCTAGAATGTTAAGTTGTCAGAATTCTAGAGTCTTTGGAGGCTCTCAATTCTAGGATCTTAGAATATCAGAATTCTAGGAATCTCGCATGTCTGAAACCTAGAATGTTTGGATGTCAAAATTCTAGAGTCCTGGGAGGCTATCCATTCTAGAATCTTAGGATATCAGAGTTCCAGAATTCTAGAATATCTCCTTAGTAGTATGTTAGGATGTCAGAATTCTAGAATCCATGGAGCTTCTCAATTCTAGAATCTTACGATATCAGACTTCTAGAATTCTAGAATTTGTGCACTCTAGAATGCTAGGATGTCAGAATTCTAGAATCCCTGGAGTTTCTCAATTGTAGCATCTTAGCATATCAGAATTCTACAATACTAGCATATCTGAAATCTAGAATGTGAAGAGGTCAGAATTCCATTATCCTCGAAGGTCCCCAATCCTAGAATCTTAAGTTATCAGAATTCTAGGATTCTAGGATGTCTGAATTCTAGAATGAGAGGATGTCAGAATTCTGGAATCCTCAATGGTCCCCAATTGAAGAATCTTAGGTTATCAGAATTCCAGAATCCTAGCCTACCTGAATACTAGAAAGTTAGGATGTCAGAATTCTAGAATCCTTGGAGGTTCTCAACTCTAGGATTTTAAGATATCATAATTCTAGGAATCCTGCATGTCTGAAATCTAGAATGTTAGGATGTCAGAATTCTAGAATCCTGGGAGGCTCTCAATTCTAGAATCTTAGGATATCAGAATTCCAGAATCCTAGAATATATGAATTCTAGAATATTGGTATGTCCGAATTTCAGAATCCTTCGAGGTTCTCAATTCTAGAATCTTAGGATATCAGAATTCTAGGATCATAGCATCCCTGAATTCTAGAATGTTAGGATATCAGACTTCTAAAATCCTCTAAGGTCCCCAATTCTAGAATCTTAGGTTATCAGATTTCTAGAATCCTAGCGTATCTGGATTCTACAATGTTAGGATGTCAGAATTCTAGAATCCTGAGAGGCTCTCAATCCTAGAATCTTAGAATATCAGAATTACGGAACCCTAGAATATTTGAATTCTAGTATGTTGGTATGTCCGAGTTTCAGAATCCTGGGAGGTTCTCAATTCTAGAATCTTACGACATCGGAATTCTAGAATTCTAGAATATATTCATTCTAGAAAGCTAAAATGTCAGAATTCTAGAATCCCTGGAGGTTCACAATTGTAGCATCAAGGATATCAGTATTCTAGAATACTAGCCTGTCTGAAATCTAGAATGTTAGGAGGTCAGAATTCTATTATCCTCGAAGGTCCCCAATTCTAGAATCTTAGGTTATCTGAATTCTAGAATCCTAGCGTATCTGAATTCTGGAATATTAGGAAGTCAGAATTCTAGAATCCTTGTTGGTTATCCATTCTAGAACCTTAGGATATCAGAATTCCATAATTGTAGAATATCTGCTTACTAGTATGTTAGGATGGCAGAATTCTAGAATCCTTGGAGGTTCTCAATTCTAGAATTTGAGGATATCAGAATTCTAGAATATCTGAATTCTAGAAAGATGGAATGTCAGAATTCTAGAATCCCTGGAGGTACTTTAGTCTAGCATCTTATGATATCAGAATTCTAGAATACTAGCACATCTGAATTCTAGAATGACAGGATGTCAGAACTCTAGAATCCTCAAAAGTCCCCAATTCTAGAATCTTAGTTTATTAGAATTGTAGAATCCTACCACACCTGAATTCTAGAATGTTAGGGTGTCAGAATTCTAGAATCCTGGGAGGTTCTCAGTTCTAGAATCTTAGGATATCATAATTACGGTATGCTAGAATATTTGAATTCTAAAATGATTGTATATCCAAATTTCAAAATCCTTCGAGGTTCTCAATTCTAGAATCTTAGGATATCAGAATTCTAGGATCCTAGCATATCTGAATTCTAGAATGTTAGGAGGTCACAATTCCATTATCCTCGAAGGTCCCCAATTCTAGAATCTTAAGTTGTCAGAATTCTACGATCGTAGCATATCTGAATTCTAAAATGTTAGGATGTAAGAATTCTAGAATCCTCAAAGATCCCCAATTCTAGAATCTTAAATTATCCGAATTCTAGAATCCTAACGTATCTAAATTCTAGTATGTGAGGATGTCAGAATTCCAGAATCCTTGATGGTTATCCATTCTAGAATGTTAGGTTATCAGAATACTATAATCGTAGAATATCTGCTTACTAGTATGGTAGGATGTCAGAATTCTCGAATTCATGGAGGTTCTCTATTCTAGAATCTTAGGATATCAGAATCCTAGAATTGTAGAATATCTGCATTCTAGAATGCTATGATGTCAGAATTCTAGAATCCCTGGAGTTTCTCAATTGTAGCATTTTAGGAGACAAGAATTCTACAATACTAGCATATCTTTAATCTAGGATGTTAGGAGGTCAGAATTCCATTATACTCGAAGGTCCCCAATTGTAGAATCTTAGGTGATCAGGATTCTAGGATCCTACCATATCTGAATTCTAGAATGATAAGATGTCGGAATTCTAGATTCCTCAAAGGTCCTCAATTCTAGAATCTTAGATTATCAGAATTTTAGTATCCTAGCATGTCTGAATTCTAGAATGAGAGGATGGCAGATTTCTAGAATCCTCAAAGGTCCGCAATTCTAGAATCTTAGGTTATCAGTATTCCAGGATCCTAGACTACATGAATTCTAGAATGTTAGGATGCCAGAATTCTAGCATCCTTGGAGGTTCTCAATTCTAGAATCTTAGGATATCAGAATTCTAGAATATATAAATTTTAGAATGCTAGGATGTCAGAATTCAAGAATCCCTGGAAGTCCTCAATTCTAGCATCTTACGATATCAGAATTCCAGAATCCTAGAATATCTGAATTCTAAAATGGTGGTATGTTCGAATTTCAGAATCCTTCGAGGTTCTCAATTCTAGAATCTTAGAATATCAGAATTCCAGGATTCTAGCATATCTGAATTCTAGAATGTTAGGAGGTCACAATTCCATTATCCTCGAAGGTCCCTAATTCTAGAATCTTAATTTATCAGAACTCTAGGATCGTAGCATATCTGAATTCTAGAATGTTAGGATGTCAGAATTCTAGAATCCTCGAAGGTCCCCAATTCTAGAATCTTAAGTTATCAGAACTCTAGGATCGTAGCATATCTGAATTCTAGAATGTTAGGATGTCAGAATTCCATTATCCTCGAAGGTCCCCAATTCTAGAATCTTAAGTTATCAGAATTCTAGGATCGTAGCATATCTGAATTCTAGAATGTTAGGATATCAGAATTCTAGAATCCTCGAAGGTCCCTAATTCTAGAATCTTAATTTATCAGAACTCTAGGATCGTAGCATATCTGAATTCTAGAATGTTAGGATGTCAGAATTCTAGAATCCTCGAAGGTCCCCAATTCTAGAATCTTAAGTTATCAGAACTCTAGGATCGTGGCATATCTGAATTCTAGAATGTGAGGATGTCAGAATTCTACAATCCTCGAAAATCCCCTATTCTAGAATCTTAGGTTATCAGAATTCTAGAATCCTAGTGTATCTGAATTCCAGAATGTTAGGATGTCACCATTCTAGATTCCTTGATGCTTATCCATTCTAGATCGTAGGATATCAGAATTCTGTTATCATAGAATATCTGCTTACTAGTATGTTAGGATGTCAGAATTTTAGAATCCCTGGAGGTTCTCCATTCTCGAATCTTAGGATATCAGAATTCTAGAATATCTGCATTCTAGAATGCTAAGATGTCAGAATCCTAGAATCCCTGGAGGTTCTCAACTGTAACATATAAGATATCAGAATTCTAGAATACTAGCATATCTGAATTCTAGAATGTTAGCAGGTCACAATTCCATTATCCTCGAAGGTCCCCAATTTTACAATCTTAGGTTATCAGAATTCTAGAATACTAGCATATCTGAATTCTACAATGATAGGATGTCAGAATTTTAGAATCCTCACAGGTCCCCAATTCTGGAATCTTATGTTATCAGAATTCTTGAATCCTAGCATATCTGAATTCTAGAATGTTAGGATGTCAGAATTCTAGAATCCTTGGAGGTTCTCAATTGTAGGATCTTAGTATACCAGAATTCTAAAAATCTCGAATGTGTGAAATCTAGAAAGTTAGGATATCAGAATTCTGGAATCCTGGGAGGCTCTCAATTCTGTAATCTTAAGATGTCAGAATTCCCGAATCCTAGAATGTCTGAATTCTAGAATGTTGTTATGTCCGAATTTTAGAATCCTTCGAGGTTCTCAATTCTAGAATCTTAGGATATCAGAATACTAGAATCCTAGGATATCTGAATTCTAAAATGTTAGGATGTCAGAATTCTAGAATCCTCGAAGTTCCCCAATTCTAGAATCTTAGGTTATCAGAATTCTAGAATCCTAGTGTATCTGAATTCTAGAATATTAGGATGTTAGAATTCTAGAATCCTTGATGGTTATCCATTCTAGAATCATAGGATATCAGAATTCTATAATCGTAGAATATCTGCTTACTAGTATGGTAGGATGTCAGAATTCTCGAATCCATGGAGGTTCTCGATTCTAGAAACTTAGGTTATCAGAATTCTAGAATCCCTCGAGTTTCTCAATTGTAGCATCTTAGGATATCGGAATTCTACAATACTGGCATATCTTTAATCTAGAATGTTAGGAGGTCAAAATTCCATTATCCTCGAAGGTCCCCAATTGTAGAATCTTAGGTTATCAGAATTCTAGGATCCTACCATATGTGAATTCTAGAATGGTAAGATGTCGGAATTCTAGAATCCTCAAAGGTCCCCAATTCTAGAATCTTAAGTTATCAGAATTCTAGAATCCTAGCATGTCTGAATTCTAGAATGACAGGATGACAGAATACTAGAATCCTCAAAGGTTCCCAATTCTAGAATCTTAGGTTATCAGAATTCCAGGATCCTAGCATACCTGAATTCTAGAATGTTAGGAAGTCAGAATTCTAGAATCCTTGGCGGTTCTCAATTCTAGAATCTTAGGATATCAGAATCCTAGGATATCTAAATTTTAGAATGCTAGGATGTGAGAATTCTAGAATCCCTGGAAGTTCTCTATTCTAGCATCTTAACATATCAGAATTCTAGAATACTAGCATAGCCGAATTCTAGAGCGATAGGATGTGAGAATTCTAGAATCCTCAAAGGTCCCGAATTCTAGAATCTTAGGTTATCAGAATTCGAGAATCATAGCCTATCTCATTTCTTGAATGTTAAAATGTCAGAATTCTAGAATCCTTGAAGGTTCTCAATTCTAGGATCCTTGGATATCAGAATTCTCGGAATCTCGCATGTCTGAAATCTAGAATGTTAGGGTGTCAGAATTCTAGATTCCTGGGAGGCTCTCCATTCTAGATTCCTAGAACATCAGGATTCCAGAATCCTAGAATGTCTGAATTCTAGAATGTTGGTATGTCTGAATTTCAGAATCTTTCGAGGTTATCAATTCTAGGATCTTAGGATATCAGAATTCTAGGATCCTAGCATATCTGAATTCTAGAATGTTAGGAGGTCACAATTCCATTATCCTCGAAGGTCCCCAATTCTAGAATCTTAAGATATAAGAATTCTAGGATCGTAGCATATCTGAATTCTATAATGTTAGGATGTCAGAATTCTAGAATCCTCGAAAGTCTCCAATTCTAGAATCTTAGGTTATCAGAATTCTAGAATCCTAGCATTTCTGGATTCTAGAATGTTAGGATGTCACAATTCTAGATTCCTTGATGGATATCCATTCTAGATCGTAGGATATCAAAATTCTACTATCATAGAATATATACTTACTTGTATGTTAGTATGTCAGAATTCTAGAATCCCTCGAGGTTCTCCATTCTAGAATCTTAGGATATCAGAATTCTAGAATATCTGCATTCTAGAATGCTAGGATGTCAGAATTCTAGAATCCCTGGAAGTTCTCAATTGTAGCATCTTAGGATATCAGAATTCTACAATACTAGCATATCTTTAATCCTGAATGTTAGGAGGTCAGAATTCCATTATCCTCGAAGGTCCCCAATTCTAGAATCTTAGGTTATGAGAATTCTAGGATCCTACCATATCTGAATTCGAGAATGATAAGATGTCGGAATTCTAGAATCCTCAAAGATCCCCAATTCTAGAATCTTAGGTTACAAGAATTCTAGAATCCTAGCATATCTGAATACTAGAATGTTAGGATGTCCGAATTCTAGAATCCTTGTAAGTTCTCAATTCCAGGATCTTAGGATATCGGAACACTAGGAATCTCGCAGGTCTGAAATCTAGAATGTTATGATTTCAGAATTCTAGAATCCTCGGAGGCTATCAATTCTAGAATCTTAGGATATCAGAATTCTAGAATTCTAGAATATCTGAATTCTAGAATTCTAGAATATCTGAATTCTAGAATGCTAAGATGTCAGTATTCTAGAATCCCTGGAGGTTCTCAACTGTAACATATTAGGATATCAGAATTCTAGAATACTAGCATATCTGAATTCTAGAATGTTAGCAGGTCACAATTCCATTATCCTCGAAGGTCCCCAATTGTACAATCTTAGGTCATCAGAATTCTAGAATACTAGCATATCTGAATTCTAGAGTGATAGGATGTCAGAATTCTAGAATCCTCACAGGTCCCCAATTCTGGAATCTTAGGTTATCAGAATTCTAGAATCCTAGCATATCTGAATTCAAGAATGTTAGAATGTCAGAATTCTAGAATCCTTGGAGGTTCTCAATTCTAGGATCTTAGTATACCAGAATTCTAAAAATCTCGCATGTGTGAAATCTAGAAGGTTAGGATGTCAGAATTCTAGAATCCTGGGAGGCTCTCAATTCTGCAATCTTAGGATATCAGAATTCCAGGATCCTAGAATGTCTGATTTCTAGAATGTTGGTATGTCCGAATTTTAGAATCCTTCGAGGTTCTCAATTCTAGAATCTTAGGATATCAGAATACTAGAATCCTAGGATATCTGAATTCTAGAATGTTAGGATGTCAGAATTCTAGAATTCTCGAAGGTCCCCAATTCTAGAATCTTAGGTTATCAGAATTCTAGAATCCTAGTGTATCTGAATTCTAGAATATTAGGATGTTAGCATTCCAGCATCCTTGATTGTTATCCATTCTAGAATCGTAGGATATCAGAATTCTATAATCGTAGAATATCTGCTTACTAGTATGGTAGGATGTCAGAATTCTCGAATCCATGGAGGTTCTCTATTCTAGAATCTTAGGATATCAGAATTCTAGAATTGTAGAATATCTGCATTCTAGAATGCTAGGATGTCAGAATTCTAGAATCCCTGGAGTTTCGCAATTGTAGGACCTTAGGATATCAGAAATCTACAATACTAGCATATATTTAATCTAGAATTTTAGGAGGTCAGAATTCCATTATCCTCGAAGGTCCCCAATTGTAGAATCTTAGGTTATCAGAATTCTAGGATCCTGCCATATCTGAATTCTAGAATGATAAGACATCGGAATTCTAGAATCCTCAAAGGTCCCCAATTCTAGAATCTTAGGTTATCAGAATTCTAGAATCCTAGCATATCTGAATACTAGAATGTTAGGATGTCCGAATTCTAGAATCCCTGTAAGTTCTCAATTCTAGGATCTTAGGATATCAGAATACTAGGAATCTCGCAGGTCTGAAAACTAGAATGTTAGGATGTCAGAATTCTAGAATCCTGGGAGGCTCTCAATTCTAGAATCTTAAGATAACAGAATTCCAGAATCCTAGAATATCTGAATTCTAGCCTGTTGGTATGTCCGAGTTTCGGAATCCTTCGAGGTTCTCAATTCTAGAATCTTAGGATATCAGAATTCTAGGATCCTAGCATCTCTGAATTCTAGAATGTTAGGATGTCAGAATTCTAGAATCCTCGAAGGTCCCCAATTCTAGAATCTTCCGATCTCAGCATTCTAGAATCCTAGCATATCTGAATTCTAAAATGTTTAGGATGTCAGATTTCTAGAATCCTCGAAGTTCCCCAATTCTAGAACCTTAGGTTATCAGAATTCCTGAATCCTAGCGTATTTGAATTCTAGAATGTTAGGATGTCAGAATTCTAGAATCCTTGATGGTTATCCATTCTAAAATCTTAGGATATCTGAATTCTATAATCATGGAATATCTGCTTACTAGTATGTTCAGATATCAGAATTCTAGAATCCTTGGAGGTTCCCCATTCTAGAATCTTAGGATATCACAATTCTAGAATTCTAGACTATCTGCATTCTAGAGTGCTAGGATATCAGAATTCTAGAATCCCTGGAAGTTCTCAATTGTAGCATCTTAGGATATCAGAATTGTTGAATACTAGCATATCTGAATTCTAGAATGTTAGCAGGTCAGAATTCCATTATCCTCGAAGGTCCCCAATTCTAGAATCTTAGATCATCAGAATTTTAGGATCGTAGCATATCAGAATTCTAGAATGATGCAATGTCAGAAATCTAGAATACTCAAAGGTCCACAATTCCAGAATCTTAGGGTGTCAGAATTCTAGAATACTAGCATATCTGAATTCTAGAATGTTAGGATGTCAGAATTCCATTATCCTCGAAGGTCCCCAATTCTAGAATCTTAGATCATCAGAATTTTAGGATCGTAGCATATCAGAATTCTAGAATGATGCAATGTCAGAAATCTAGAATACTCAAAGGTCCACAATTCCAGAATCTTAGGGTGTCAGAATTCTAGAATCCTAGCATATCTGAATTCTAGAATGTTAGGATGTCAGAATTCCAGAATCCTTGGTGGTTCTCAATTCTAGGATCTTAAGATATCAGAATTCTAATAATCCCGCATGTCTGAAATCTAGAATGTTAGGATGTCAGAATTCTTGAATCCTGGGAGTCTCTCAATTCTAGCATCTTAGGATATCAGAATTTCAGAATCCTAGAATATCTGAATTCTAGAATGTTGGTATGTCCGAATTTCAGAATCCTTTGAGGTTCTCAATTCTAGAATCTTAGGATATCAGAATTCTAGGATCCTAGCATCTCTGAATTCTAGAATGTTAGGATGTCAGTATTCTTGAATCCTCGAAGGTCCCCAATTCTAGAATCTTAGGTTATCAGAATTCTAGAATCCTAGCATATCTGGATTCTAGAATACTAGGATGTCAGAATTCTAGAATCCTGAGAGGCTCTCAATTCTAGAATGTTAGGATATCTGAATTACGGAACCCTAGAATATTTGAATTCTAGTATGTTGGAATGTCCGAATTTCAGAATCCTGGGAGGTTCTCAATTATAGAATCTTAGGATATCAGAATTCTAGAATATCTGCATTCTAGAAAGCTAAGATGTCAGAATTCTGGAATCCCTGGAGGTTCTCAAATGTAGCATCAAGGATATCAGAATTCTAGAACACTAGCCTCTCTGAATTCTAGAATGTTAGGAGGTCAGAATTCCATTATCCTCGAAGGTCCCCAATTCTAGAATCTTAGTTTATCAGAATTCTAGAATCCTAGCGTATCTGAATTCTGGAATGTTAGGATTTCAGAATTCTAGAATCCTTGATGGTTATCCATTCTAGAATCTTAGGATATCAGAATCCTATAATCGTAGAATATCTGCTTACTAGTATGTTAGGATGGCAGGATTCTAGAATCCTTGGAGGTTCTCAATTCTAGAATCTGAGGATATCAGTATTCCAGAATATCTGAATTATAGAATGCTGGAATGTCAGAATTCTAGAATTCCCGGAGGTTCTCTAGTCTAGAATTCTATGATATCAGAATTCTAGAATACTAGAACATCTGAATTCTAGAATGATCGGATGTCAGAATTCTGGAATCCTCAAAGGTCCCCAATTCTAGAATCTTAGGTTATCAGAATTCTAGAATCCTAGTATATCTGAATTCTAGAATGTTAGTGTGTCAGAATTCTAGAATCCTGGGAGGTTCTCAATTCTAGAATCTTAGGATATCAGAATTCTAGGAATCTCGCGTGTCTGAAATCTAGAATGTTAGGATGTCAGAATTCTAGAATCCTGAGAGGCTCTCAATTCTATAATCTTAGGATATCAGAATGTCGGAATCCTAAAATATTTGAATTCCAAAATGATGGTATGTCCGAATTTCAGAATCCTTCGAGGTTCTCAATTCTAGAATCTTCGGATATCAGAATTCAAGGATCCTATTATGTCTGAATTCTAGAATGTTAGGAGGTCACAATTCCATTATCCTCGAAGGTCCCCAATTCTAGAATCTTAAGTTTTCAGAATTCTAGGATCGGAGCATATCTGAATTCTAGAATGTTAGGATGTCAGAATTCTAGAATATTCGAAGGTCCCCAATTCTAGAATCTTAGGTTATCAGAATTCTAGAATCCTAGCATATCTGAATTCTAGAATGTTAGGATTTCAGAATTCTAGAGTATTTGGAGGTTCTCAATTCTAGGATCTTAGAATGTCAGAATTTTAGGAATCTCGCATGTCAGAAATCTAGAATGTTAGGATGTCAGAAATCTAGAATCCTGGGAAGCTATCCATTCTAGAATCTTAGGATATCAGAGTTCCAGAATCCTAGAATATCTCCTTACTAGTATGTTAGGATGTCCGAATTCTAGAATCCATGGAGGTTCTCAAGTCTAGAATCTTAGGATATCAGAATTCTAGAATTCTTGAATATCTGCATTCTAGAATGCTAGAGTGGCAGAATTCTAGAATCCCTGGAGGTTCTCAATTGTAGCATCTTAGGATATCAGAATTCTACAATACTAGCATAACTGAAATCTAGAATGTTAAGAGGTCAGAATTCCGTTATCCTCGAAGGTCCCCAATCCTAGAATCTTAGGTTATCAGAATTCTAGGATCCTAGCATGTCTGAATTCTAGAATGAGAGGATGTCAGCATTCTGGAATCCTTAAAGGTCCCCAATTCTAGAAGCTTAGGTTATCAGAATATTAGGATCCTAGCATACCTGAATTCTGGAATATTAGGATGTCAGAATTCTAGAATCCTTGAAGGTTCTCAATTCAGGAATCTTAGGATATGAGAATTCTAGGAATCCTTCATATCTGACATCTAGAATGTTAGGATGTCAGAATTCTAGAATCCTGGGAGGCTCTTAATTCTAGAATCTTAGGATATCAGAATTCCAGAATCCTAGAATATCTGAATGCTGGAATGTTGGTATGTCCGAATTTCAGAGTCCTTCGAGGTTCTCAATTCTAGAAAGTTAGGATATCAGAATTCTAGGATCCTAGCATCTCTGAATTCTAGAATGTTAGGATGTCAGAATTCTAGAATCCTCGAAGGTCCCCAATTATAGAATCTTAGGTTATCGGAATTCTAGAATCCTAGCGTATCTGGATTCTAGAGTGTTAGGATGTCAGAATTCTAGAATCCTGAGAGGCTCTCAATTCTCGAATATTAGGATATCCGAATTACGGAACCCTAGAATATTTGAATTCTAGCCTGTTGGAATGTCCAAATTTCAGAAACCTGGGAGGTTCTCAATTCTAGAATCTTAGGATATCAGAATTCTAGAATATCTGCATTCTAGAAAGCTAAGATGTCAGAATTCTGGAATCCCTGGAGGTTCTCAATTGTAGCATCAAGGATATCAGAATTCTAGAACACTAGCCTCTCTGAATTCTAGAATGTTAGGAGGTCAGAATTCCATTATCCTCGAAGGTCCCCAATTCTAAAATCTTAGTTTATCAGAATTCTAGAATCCTAGAGTATCTGAATTCTGGAATGTTAGGATGTCAGAATTCTAGAATGCTTGATGCTTATCCATTCTAGAATCTTAGGGTATCAGAATCCTATAATCGTAGAATATCTGCTTACTAGTATGTTAGGATGGCAGGATTCTAGAATCCTTGGAGGTTCTCAATTCTAGAATCTGAGGATATCAGAATTCCAGAATATCTGAATTATAGAATGCTGGAATGTCAGAATTGTAGAATTCCTGGAGGTTCTCTAGTCTAGCATCCTACGATATCAGAATTCTA
>PVKP010030990.1:0-10930 GCA_004027715.1 Plecturocebus donacophilus
ATTCTCAGCAAACTGACACAAGAACACAAAATCAAACACCGCATGTTCTCACTCATAGGCGGGTGTTGAACAATGAGAACACATGGACACAGGGAGGGGAGCACTATACGCTGGGGTATGTTGGGGGAAAATAGGGGAGGGACAGTGGGGGGGGAGGGACAGCGGGGGGTGAGGAGGTGCGGGGATATAGCATGGGGAGAAACGCCAGATATAGGTGAAGGGGAGGGAGGCAACAAATTACACTGCCACGTGTGTACCTATGCAACAATATTGTATGTTCTTCACATGTACCCCAAAACCTAAAATGCAATAAAAAAAAATCTTATTATAGAAATACATTTTCATTCTAGAAAAACTGAAATGATTGCCAAGTGAATTAATGGTTATGTTCAGCATTTATATATATATATATATAACTATCCTTCCATACTTGGTATATTTAATGTTAACTTATTTAAAATTATATTCAATATTCAGGAACATATATTTCAAAACGTCATCCCTGAATTTAAAAAATTAGGTGAATATTGTAGTTTAGAACTTAAATACAAAAACTGCTTGTAAAAACTGAGCAAAAATCAAATTTGGGCCAAAATTTCTTAATAGCTGCTTAGTATCTCCTCATGCAGATGTAGCATAATTTAATCAGTTCCTAATTCCTGGATACAACCAGTGAAACCTGGTTAAAAGGCAAAAAATGCCACCTGTGATGGCAAGAAGGCTCAGAGTCATGGAGTCCAGGAGAAGGTGCTGCTCTACTTGCTTTCTGAGTAAACCAAGTAATGTTTTCTTTTTCTTATTTTCCCAAAGAAAGAAAGATAAGGGGGGAAATATATTTGTATATTAGACCAGTCAAATTCTATCATTATTTTAGCATCAACCTGCTGTATATTAGAGCAACTGGATATAATCCAGAATAAGTTTGACTAGATCAAGTTTTAAGATATGGTTGAAATTCTTTAAAAAGTTTTCTATTTTATCTAAAATCTTTCTATTATATCTAAATCAGAATGATCTTCCTGCAGCAAATTCACATCACTGTTTGCCAGCTAATTGACAGTGTTTATTGGCATTGCTATGTAGCATTCTATTTTAGCATCTTGGAATTATGATCATTTGATTTGGCTAATTACAAAAAGTAAAGGTTTAACTGGGCTTACCTTGAGTTAAAATAAAGGCAAAGAAAATCTAAAAAAAGAAAAAAGGCAAAAAATGAAAGCTAAGAAGAGGCAAAAACAATTTGAAGGTTGAAATGGACTCAACTAACTGTGGCTTGGAAATTGAGGAAGTGGACCGTTAATGAAGAAACAAGGGAGTCTCTAGTAGTTCAGAATGACCCTCAGTTGACCTCCTTCAAAGAAATGGGGGCCTCAGCCTATGACCTACAGCAGCAGGAGACTGAATTCTGCCAACAGCCCAAAGGAGGAGACAACAGATTCTCTCTGGGAGTCCCAAAAAGGGAATTCAACCCTCCTAACACCTTGATTTTAGCCCAGTGAGGTCTATGCCAGATTTCTGACGAACAGAAGCCTAAGATAATAAATATGTGATGTTCTAAGCCACTAGGGTTGTGATAATTTGTTAGAAATAGAAAACTAATAAATTCTGGTTTCTGAATCATAGTCAATATACTTGATAGGTTTTCTTATTTTATGCTTATCTTTTATTTTTATTTGACACTCCCCTCTCTCCCTTTTAACACTTTCTTAGGAAGCAGCATCAGCATTTCTTTAAAGAGCAGGTTATACATTCAGACTTTCTGGGCTTCAATCTTATGTGATCTTGGGCAAGTTATTTAAACACCATGTGCCTCAGTTTTCTCATGAGTCAAATGCAGATAGTACAGATGCTGTGAGTACTAGATGAGTTAGTTTATATAAAGTACTCAGAACAGCAACTAGCACATAGCAAGCCATTATTTTCTTGTTATTTGCTCATCTTTTCAATAGTAATTTGGAATATATACATGACTCTGTTTTAATTTTATTAGGACCAACTTCTAAGTTTTGCAAAAACATATGTAAACTAGATTTTATCTATTAATTTGAGAAATGAAAAAAGTATTTATTAACTCATTGCTTTTTTAAGATGAGAAATTTCGTGTTTTTATTTTTTTGTCTATCCCTGAGACACATAATGAGCTGATTTAGGCAGATTTATATTATTTTTAACATGCTTATTTTTTTGGTGTCTATCATATCATTTTATATTATATATAGTTCTTGAACATCTAAAGATCCTATTTCATCTAATAACTGTTGATAATGTTAGATATTTTTCTCCTGCGGTTTGTAGTTGTAAATTGTGAGTTCATCCTCAGTGAGCTTTTGTCTATGAAAATCTTGTGCCCCATGGACCAGGAATAATTCTCTCCAGAGAGGCTTTGTATTTTATTATGCTAAATGTTCCGAAAACCAACTTTTAAGTTAATTTCTATTTGGGGAATTTCTACACCATGTAGATAGTGTGACTTCAAATGACAAGTTATATGAGTACGGGCATGTGATTACAATAAGTTCTAAACATTCTACCCAGAACTGTGGCCAGGATAAAAATGCCTTTGTCACTGTTCTTTGTATTGGTGAAAAAAATTTTCAT
The DNA here is from genome assembly GCA_004027715.1 of Plecturocebus donacophilus. NCBI lineage: Eukaryota > Metazoa > Chordata > Mammalia > Primates > Pitheciidae > Plecturocebus > Plecturocebus donacophilus. The sequence goes on from PVKP010030990.1 coordinate 2,599, forward strand.
TTTTTCTTTCACTGAAGGTCCTGGCCTTTAAAAGAGGGTCTCAGGACAGTCACTTCCACACTTACTTAATGTTAATACAGTGAATGCTTTACCTTGAAACTGATGAGACTGATAACAAGACAAGGATGTTCACTATCACTACTTCTACTTCATAGGAGGTACTAGCCAAGGAAATAATGAAAGACAAAGAAACAATAGGCTTAGAGATTAAAAAGAAAGAAGAAAATAATTTTTATTCTCGGATAATGTGATTGTTTCACAAAGAATCCAATAGAAGTTATAAACTGCTATAAATCATAAGTGAATTTGGAAATATTGCTGAATATAAGATTGTGATATTATGTGTGTGTATATATATATATAAATTGATTCTTGTCTGCAGTTTCTAGCTTATAACTATGACAATACTAGTTCTTTCCTAAGTGATTAAAACAACAAGCATATCTTTTGTTAAAGCATTTTGCCTTTTGTCTTTGGTTCCTGAAGTAGCTTTGTAGCAGGCGTGGCCGCCAGAAACGGATCTCGCAAACACCGAATAAAGGAGGGAAGAGTTTATTCGGCCGGGAGACAAGGAGGTAATTTGTCAAAAGCCCAGCTCATTTAACAAAGGAAGGTTCTGTCTTTATATAGGCTTATACTTTAGATGTTACACGTGGAAGAATCTTAGGTTTATAGCTTTAGGAATCACATATGAAAGGGTTCCGGTTTACAGTTTTAGAACTCACATGTGAAAAGGTTTCTGGTTTGATCTTGTTTTAAGTAAAAATAGTGTCTTCCAGAGAGTTTCCTCAAGACCAAGCGTGTTATTTTCAGGAAGGAGATTCAGGAGGCGCCGGCTGGCCTGCTCTCTCTTCTGTTGAGATGCACAGTGGATGACAGAGCGGGAGGGAATCCCAGATGCCTGGGTCTATTGAGATGCACAGTGGATGACAGAGGGGGAGGGAATCCCAGATGCCTGGGTCTCCTTCCTCAGCTTCAGAAAAGCTTCAGAGTGAACAAGCTGAAAGACAGTCTTTTGTTATAATTGTTATAGTATTGGAATGCTTTGGGCCTTAGGAGCAGGCCTCAAAAATCAGAATCTCCCAGTCTGACCTTCTTCTGCCCTTCTTTCACCTGCTCCTTTTCTCCCCAAGGCAAACCACAGAAGCTAAAAATATACTCTAATCTTCTCCCACCTTTCTGTCTTCGAGCTGGTCAAAAGAAATTCTTTTGTCTGATTGTAGGTCATAATACCTCCATTTCAGAAGCATTCCTGCCCCACCTCCAGGAGGAAGGAAAGCCACACAGAGAGGCAAAGTAAAATCTGAACAGGTCTTGCCCCCAGATTTCCCCATTTAATCGGTCAGTATTAGATCATAATGTTACTGGTGGAAGAGATCCAAGTTACCCTGAGTTACTGGTGGTAAATCTATACAGGTCAAGAGCAACTTCAGTCCTTGCCTCCTCAGAAGAAAGAATTTGGCTGAGGGGCATAGAGCAGAAAAAGAGATTGAAACAAGTTTCAGAACACGAGTGGAAGTTTATTAAAAAGACTTTAGAACAGGAAAGAAAGGAAGGTGCACTTTGAAGAGACCCAAGTGGGTACATGAAGGTTAGAGAGGTCAAGTGCCCCATTTAGCCATAATCCTAGGACTTTTATAAGTTTACCTGTTTGCCACAATTCTTACCTTAGAGTGAGCTTTCCACAGGTGCAGAGCCCTCCTTAACCTGGGAAGTGAGCATACACCGTGTATTTAGAAAGTTATATGCATGACAATCTGAGGCTTTCTTCCTTTTTCTGGTGGAGTGTACCTGGAAGATCACATTTATTTCATCATTTTGTGTCTTAACACGAATGTCCAGGAAACATTTTCTCCTTGAGGTCTGCATTCAATTAACACTTTTTAATGTTAACAGGTGTGGACCATTAAGAGATTGACGGCTGTTGAATTATTTTTAGAGAGGAATGTGATAATTGCCAAACCATCACCTGACATTCTAGTGGGTAGGGAGAGAGCCCTCTCCTGCCCTGCTCATGCCTAACTGCCTGTAACAATAACCTTTCATCCAATAACATTTCTATACATGGAAACTGCACTCTGTTTTCTACACATCATCCTGTGCATCACTTTATCTTTTTGTAATATCTTTTATAATAAACTGATAAATGTGTTTCCCCAGCTACTCTAGCAAATTACTCCCAAGGAAGGGATTAAACCCAAGGAGGGGAGATGTTTGAACCCCAATTTACGGCAAGTTAGTCAGAAGCATGGGCAAACAATTTGGAGGCTGTGATTGGCACTAAAATTAGGGGCAGTCTTGTGGGACTGAACCCTTACTCTGTGGGATCTAACACTATCTCTAGGTAGATTATGTCAGGATTGAACTGGGTTGGAGAACACCAAATCATGTCCACAGCAGAATTGATTGTTTGCTTGATAAGGAGAAACCCTCATACATTTGGCAACAGAAGTCTTCTGTGTTCATTGTTGTGGTATGAGAGCAAAGAAAAAAACAGTTTGTTTTTTTCCACACAAAGGTCAAAAATAAAAAATTAATTGTATTTCTATATATTAGTAACAACAATTAGAAAATAAAATTTTTAAAATAACACTTATACTGACGAAGGAGACCCAGGCATCTGGGATTCCCTCCCCCTCTGTCATCCACTGTGCATCTCAACAGAAGAGAGAGCAGGCCGGCTGGCGCCTCCTGAATCTCCTTCCTGAAAATAACATGCCTGGTCTTGGGGAAACTCTCTGGAAGACACTATTTTTACTTAAAACAAGATCAAACCAGAAACCTTTTAACATGTGAGTTCTAAAACTAAACCAGAATGCTTTCATATGTGATTCCTGAAACTGTAAACAGAGACCTTTTCACATGTGAGTCCTAAAACTGTAAACCGGAACCCTTTCATATGTGATTCCTAAAGCTATAAACCTAAGATTCTTCCACGTGTAACATCTAAAGTATAAGCCTATATAAAGGCAGAACCTTCCTTTGTTAAATGAGCTGGGCTTTTGACAAATTACCTCCTTGTCTCCCGGCCGAATAAACTCTTCCCTCCTTTATTCGGTGTTTGAGAGATCCGTTTCCCGTGGCCGCTCCTGCTACAATACTAGCATAAAAAACATCAAGTACCTAAGAATAAATCTTTAAAAAAGCTTGTAAAACCCTTACATTATTAAAATAACAAAAAAGAAATCAAAGACCTAAATGAAGAGTTGTAAATGGAGAGATATTATATATTCATGGATTGGAAGATGCAATATGGCTAAGTTGTCTTTCCTCCCCAAATTGATCTGTGGGCTCAATGTAACCCTAATTAAAATTACTAGGTTATTTTTAGGTGAAAATTGGCAGGCATGGTTCTAAAATATATATGAAAACACAAAGAACATAAATAGACAAGGCAGTTGTAAAGCAAACCAAAGCTGGAGATTTTCCTCTATCAGATTCTGATTTACTGTAAAGTTGTAATGAAAAGGGACAGTTTCCTTAACTCCTTCATGGGACTCATGAAGGGGTTAGCTTATTTATTGAGCTTGCAGCTTTCAATCCCTTGTAAGAGGGGAGCACGTAAGTGAGCAGGTGCAGAGGCCAGGACAAGCATTTCTGGGCAACCAACAGGAGCAAAACTCTGTATGAGCACATGGCAAAGTCTAGGGGTTTCCTGTGACCCCTGGAACCCAAGAGGGCATGTGTTACAGTGTGCTCTTTTAGCTTTGCCATCCATGGATGGGTAAGTGTTAAACAGCTCAGTGGAGGGTCAGTGTGACAGCCTCTTACACCACATCCAGGTCCTTGTCTGACATCCGGGAAGAATCAGGTCACATGAGCGAATTGAAGGGTAGTGAATGTGAAAGACTTTACTGAATGGTGGAAGTAGCTCTCAGTGGAATGAGGAGCTGGAAAGAGGACAGTGTGGGAAGGCAGTCTTCCCTTGGAGTTTGGCCATCCCTGGCTGAACTCTTTTCCAAGGTTCCATCATCAAGTGGTCCCTCTGAAGTCAAGCAGCTTCTCTCCAAAAATGCCTGACTGCTTCTTCTCTTCTCTCCTTCTCTACTGCTCTGCCAGTCCATTGGTGGGGCCTGGAGTTTCATTGAGTACAGAATGGGGAGTGGGAAAGGATAGGGTGGTTTTGGAAAAGGCAACATTTGGGCAGGAGGACAGGAATGCACGTTTTCACCTTGGGCTGCAGGTCCAGACTTGAGGGTGTGGCCTTCACTGGGGATGGCCCTTTTCTATCCAGTATTTCTCTGCCTCCTGCCCATATCAGTAATACCACAGTAATTAAGACACTTTGGTGTTGACAGAAAGATATACAAACAGAACAATAGAAAACAGAGAGGCTAGAAATCCACAAACACACACACACACACAAACACCCACGGTCATTTGTTTTATGAAAAGATACTACTTTAACTCAGTGAGGAGAAAAGGTGGTCTTTTCAATTAATAGTGCTAATACAATTGGAAACCTACATGGGGAAAAAAAACAGAACTTTTGACTTTCATATCAAACCATACACAAAAGTAAAGCATAGACCTAGTGAAAACTAAAAATAACTTAAGAGCTGGTAAAAGACAGAAAAATATTTTCATGACCATGTAGTAAAACATGATTCTTAAACAAGACACAAGACATACTAAGCATAAAAGTAAAAAAAAAAAAAAATTCTATTAGACTTAATTAAAATCAAAAATTTCTTTAATTGATCATCTCTGTGACCTCAAAAAATATATATATATGAGTACAAAATCCACAGATAAGAAGTGATTTTTAATACAAAGGTCTTATATACAGACTATTGAAGAATCTTTTAAAACCAGAAAGAAAAAGACAAAGTATCAATTTAAAAAATTGGCAAAGACTTCAATAGGCACTTCACAAAAGACACAGCCAATAATCATACGAATTGGCTCAAAATGATTAGTCATCAGAGAAATGCAAAGTAGAACCACATCGATATACCACTTCACACCTACTGAGACAGCTACAATTTTTAAAAACTGGCAATATATTGTGTTGGTGAGGGTATGAAGAAACTGGAATTTTCTTATATTGCTGAAGAGAAAGTAATTTCGTTCAACCACTTGAGAAAACAATTTGGCAGCATTTTATAGAGTCAAACATATGACCTAATAACCTAAGAAATCCAGTCTTAAGTATATAACCAAGAGAAATTTTGGCTTTTCCACTGAAAGATATGTACAAACATATTCATAGCAGCTTCTATTTATAATAGCCAAATAATAGAAATAGTCCAAATAGTCATCAAGAGAAGAATGGATCAAAGCATATTCATACAATGGGATGCTTCAAAGCAAAAGAAAGAAAAACAGGGAAAAAAAAGAATTATTAATACACACAACAGCATATATGAATAAAGAAACATTGCAATCAGAAAAAGAAGTCAGACACAAAGAATATATACTATATAATTCCATTCATACAAAGTTCAAAGCAGAACAGAAAACTCATCTATGGTGACAGAAATCAAAATAATTGGGTTATCTCTGTGAAAGGCTAGTGACTAGGAAGGAACATAAGGGTAACTCTGGAATGCTGAAAATATTTTATATCTTGATGTGGGTGGTGTTTACGTAGCTCAAATGTATCTAAAATGCATCTAACTGTGCACTTAATTATGAATTTTATTGTACATAAATCAAACCTTATTTAAAAGATTATAAAAATTTAAAAACAAGTATTAGTTTAGGGAGAATTGACATCTTTATGATATCAAGCTGCTAGTGTATTAACTAAAAAGCTATAATCAAAACTCTAATTAAGTACAAATTTCTCAAAAAAGTTGTCTCCACTAACTCCAATAATTTCCTTTCCACACATATTCATTCTTCACTCCCGTCTGGCTTTTATAAGCACAAACACCTGTTCCCACATTGTGTTTTTCTGTGGTCATCATTAGCCCTAAATGACTAAACACAGTGAATATTTTTATTTTTATTTTTCAAACAATACAGATTTACTTAGCAATAAAAGTTGTATTAGAAGTAGTAATGATAATGGTATTAAGCATAAGAACAGTTGTATGACAAAGTTTATAAACTTCATTGATTTATAATTTCACTTTTAGAGCTAGCTAGTCAGAAATGTGACTTTATTTTTCCATAACTGAATTCAACATAGCTCTAAATTTATTTCATTCATTTAAGAGTAGACAGCTCTTAATCTTGCCTTTCAGCATGACTTAGTCACTTCAGGTTAGAAACAGTCTTTGGAGGGTAGTCAGTTCAGAGGTCAAACTCCCTTAGGGCTATTTTCCTCAGAAAGCTCTTGCTTCGCCTCCTATTCCTCTTTGTGTTGATGTTTGTTAGGTTTAAGGAGGCAGCTGATGAAACATTCTGGTGTGATCCTCCATTTCTCATTCACTCTGATGACAGGTGGCTGGTCCTACTGGGTCTTTAGATGGCATAGTCTTTCTCTGCATCAGCTTCAGCTGGAGTCTTCAGGTTGGTACAACTTGTGTTCTTTCTCTTGGCACAGTCAGGGCTCCCAACCCTGATGTGGAACTTCCTTCATCCTTCACTGGCACTCTTCAGAAGCAACCGTCATCCTTGCTTCTTTATCTAACTCAGGTATCTTCATGAGGAGAAGAGGCTTGTTGGATTAAAGAAATATCCATAAAAGGCCTAAGGGCAATTACCAATTCCCTGCATAGAAGATCTAATCGACAATTCTGTCAATCTGAATACTTTTAAATTCAGTTTATCCTGAACTTTTCTTTTACATTTTTCTTTTTTAAAACTGATAGTAATTGTACATATTTGGGGGGGGCATATGTGATATTTTGATATATATATGCAGTGTGTAATAATCAAATTCTAAACATTTATTTTTTCTTTATGTTGTGAACATTCAAATTCTTCTAGCTATTTTGAAATATATGATAAGTTGTCAATTATGGTTTCCCTATGTCCTATCAAACACCTGACCTTATCCTTCTATCTAACTATATTGTTGTACTCATTAATCAAACTTTCTTCATACCCACTCCTGCTTACCCTTCTTTGTCTCTGGCAACCACCCCAGCTAAAGCTGTTGAACAGAATATGCCACCTAAAGACCCAGTAGGACCAGCCACCAGTCATCAGAGCCAATAAGAACTTCCTATTTCCATGAGATTCACTTTTTGTTTAGCTCTTACATATGATAACAACATATGATATTTGTCTTTCTATGCCTGGCTTATTTCACTTACTATAATAACTTTCAGTTCCATCCACATTGCTGCAAATGACAGGATTTCTGTTCTTTTTATGACTGAATAATATTCCATTGTGTATGGATACACATTGTATACATATATTCATTGTGTATATATATAGTATATTCCACTATATATACATTGTAAACATATATATATATTGTATACCTATATTCTGAGCTCTGGTGACTGCCCTCTTGCCTTGCCCCTTCATTCCCAAGGGCACTCACCATCCTGCCATGGTGAGCAAATTAATGAGGCACATACTTTGTCCACTCATATGTCATTAGTTCTTTCAGTGAATTCTCCTCGATTATCTTATTCAAGTGTGCTATCTGTTTCATATCAGGGCTCTACCAACATAGATAGCCTAGCCCAAGCTTGGGTCAGGTGTCCATTCACATACAAGTCAGTATCCTTAGTGTGATGGCTGCTTAAAGCAGAGTCGCTGTTGCAGGTGGGGAAGGTTTCTCAGAGGAAAGCAGCCATCGGTGGTCACTGAGATTTTAGACCCCTCCTGCTTAAAGCTATGAGTCTCAAAATAGCTTCTGCTAATAATTAAAGAAGCTATGTATTACCACAACGAGAGGCAGTTTATTGCAGAGGAACAGAGAATTTGTATAAGAACCTACAATACTTGATTTCTAGTCCTAGCTTTGCTGCCAATCAGCTATATAAGCTTAGACACATCTCTTTTCCTTTTTGGGTCTCAATTTCTTCTGCATATTAGTATTTTTGTATTTTAGTATTTCTTCTGCATATTAGATTTTTTCTAAGATCTCCTCTATTTCTATGATTCTCCCTCTATATTTCACATTCATTATGTAATATCATACATTTCCACTTGATTTTTGTTACAAAAATTGGAATATCGTACACAAAAATTAATAAATTTCAGGGTTTCTTAAACATTTTTACTTATTATAAACTACTAGTTAATGGTTTTATTTTTATTATATATATCAAAATGATTGAAATAAAAACAGCAAGAACTGAAAAACTCACAATAATCTAGACTCTATAGAAAAAAACAAACTACTCTAGGGAAATTCTAGAAATACCATTAAAAGGTATTACTTCTTCTTTTGTAACCAAAACAAAATTTAAGTTACTATTAT
>PVKP010030990.1:11030-27507 GCA_004027715.1 Plecturocebus donacophilus
GAGATCGAGACCATCCTGGCCAACATGGTGAAACACCATCTCTATTAAAAATACAAAAAAATTAGCTGGGCATGGTGGCACACACCTGTAGTCCCAGCTACTCAGGAGGCTGAGGCAGGAGAATTGCTTGAACCCAGGAGGTGGAGGTTGCAGTAAGCTGAGGTCATGCCACTGCACTCCAGCCTGGCACCTGGTCATGGAGTGAGACTCTGTCTCAAAAAAAAAAAAAAAAAAAAAATTAACATTGCTCCATATTTTTAAATGCTTTTTTTTTTAGTTTTTCTATTTGAAATAAAATTTAATCCATGTATTATTATTTCATTTGGCAGATAATTACAACTTTTTACTATCAGAGAGTAGATGCGATAGCTGAGAAATTAAAGGTTGTTAATTCTCATCTATTATCCTTTGATATTTTATGTGCCTGGAAATGTTTTGGTGCTTGGTTTTCCTCATCCTAAGAATATTTACAGAAAAAGAATATTTACTCGGAATACTTAGAAGCTTATGTTTATCTGTATATCTATGGCAGAGTTTGTACTTCTATTAAGACGTCCCTGGAGATGAGAGCTCCTATCCTTATATGATTTAACTTTGTCACCACCCAAATCTCAATTTGAATTGTATCTCCCAGAATTCCCATCTGTTGTGAGAGGGACTCAAGAGGAGGTAATTGAATCACAGGGGCCAGTCTTTCCCATGCTATTCTCATGATAGTGAATAAGTGTCAAGAGATCTGATGGGTTTATCAGGTATTTCCACTTTTGCTTCTTCCTCATTTTCTCTTGCTGTTACCATGTAAGAGGTACATTTCACCTCTCACTATGATTCAGAGGCCTCCCCAGCCATGTGGAACTGTAAGTCCAATTAAATCTGTTTTTCTTTTCAGTCTCAGGTATGGCTTTCATTAGCAGCATGAAAATGGACTAATATAGTAAATTGGTACCAGCATAGTGGGTTGTTGCTGTAAAGATACCCAAAAAAGTGGAAGTGACTTTGGAACCGGGTAACAGGCAGAGGATGTAACAGTTTTGAGGGCTCAGAAAAAGACAGGAAAATATGGGAAATTTGGAATTTCCTAGAGACTTGTTTAATGGCTTTGTCCAAAAGGCTGGTAGCAATATGAAAAATAAGGTCCATACAGAGGTAGTCTCAGATGGAGATGATAAATTTTTGGTGAACTGAAGCAAAGATGACTCTTGTTATATTTTAGCAAAGAGATGGGTGCCATTTTGCCGCTGCCCTAGAGATCTGTGGAACTCTGAACTTGAGAGAGCTTACTTAGGGTATCTGGTGAAAGAAATTCTAAGCAGCAAAGCATTCAAGATGTAATTTGGGTACTATTAAAGTCACCCAGTTTTATAAGGGAAGCAGAGCATAAAAGTTTGAAAAATTTGCAGTTTGACTATGTGATAAAAAGGGAAAACCTATTTTCTGGGGAGAAATTTCAGCTGGTTGCAGAAATTTCCATAGATAATGAAGAGCCTAATGGTAATAGTCAAGACCATAGGGAAAATACCTCCAGGCCATGTCAGAGACATTCGCAGCATCCCCTCGCATCAAAGGCCTGGAGGCCCAGGAGGAAAAAGTGGTTTTATGGACTTGGCCCAGGGTCCCAGTACTGTGTGCAGCCTAGGGACTTGGTGCCATGTATCCCAGCCACTCCAGCCATGGCTGCCTAGTGGAGCTATGAGAAGAGGGCCACCATCCTCTAGACCTCAGAATGGTAGATCTACTGACAGCTTGCACTGTGTGCCTGGAAAACCCACAGACACTAAAAATCAGCCCATGAAAGCAGCTAGGAGGGAGGCTGTACCTTGCCAAGCCACAGAGGCTGAGTTGCCCAAGACCATGGGAATCCACCTCTTGCATAAGCTTGACCTGCATGTGAGACCTGGAGTCAAAGGAGATCAATTTGGAGCTTTAAATGTTGACTGTCCCACTGGATTTTGGGCTTGCATGGACCCTGTAGCCCCTCTGTTTGGGCCAATTTATCCCATTTGGAATGGCTGTATTTACCCAATAAGTATACCCTCATTGTATCTAGGAAGTAACTTGCTTGCTTTTGATTTTACAGGTTCATAGGCAGAAGGGACTTGCCTTATCTCAGATGAGACTTTGGACTGTGGACCTTTGGGTTAATGTTGAAATGAGTTAAGACTTTGGGGGACTGTTGGGAAAGTATAATTGGTTTTGAAATGTGAGGACACGAGATTTAGAAGGGCCAAGGGTGGAATGATGTGGTTTGGCTGTGTCCCCACTGAAATCTCAACTTGAATTGTATCTCTCAGAAGTACCATGTATTGCAGGAGAGATGTGGGTGGTGGCAGGTTAATTGAATCATGGGAACTGGTGTTTCCCATGCTATTCCTGTGGAAGTGAATAAGTCTCATGAGATCTGATGGGTTTATCAGGGGTTTCCACTTTTGCTTCTTTGTCATTTTCTCTTGCCACCTCCATGTAAGAAGTACCATTCACTTCCCACCATGGTTCTGAGACCTCCCAGCCATGTAGAACTGTAAGTCCAGTTAAACCTCTTTTTCTTCCCAGTCTTAGGTAAGTCTTTATCAGAAGCATCAAAGTGGACCACTACACACCCTAACGATGAGAACAAGCATATCAGCCAAATAATTATAATTTAAAAAACAAAACAAAACAAAATCAATCCAGAGATCTAAGGACTTAAACCAAAATGAACTAATTTCTGGAAAGTGATGAGTCCTTCACTGTGATATTGTGAAATATATATTTGGTCTTCATCCAGTTTTCTGGCACACAGCTCCTCAAAGCCTTGAGATCTCTGAAGTGATGTGTCTTTCTGTAGCCTAGTGAGATAGCTAGTATAGCCTGGGGTCCCTGCATATCCTTGGATGGAAGCACCTTGCCAGAGGATCCAACACTGCAATTAGAGGGCTGGAAATTTCAGCCTTTCCTGTCCCACCTCACCAAGGAGGAGATGTTGAAGACTGAGTCAATCATCAATGGCCAGTGCCTTAAACAATTATCCCTACATAATAAAACAATTATGCCTATGTAATAAAACCTCTGTATAAACCTAAAATGACATAGTTTAAAAAGCTTCTGAGTTGTTGAACATATTGAAGTAAGGGTGACACAGCCAAAGAGGGCATAAAATTTCTGCACCTCTTCTCACAGACCTACTTCTGTGTATCTCTTCTTCCAGGTATTTATTTGCATTCTTTAATATATCTTTTGTAACAATAAATCACTAACAATAAGTAAGCTGTTTTCCTGGGTTCTGTGAGACACTCTAGCAAGTGATCAAACCTAAAGAGAATTTTGGGAATCTTTGGTTTGTAGCCAAGTTAGACAGAAGTTGAGGGTAAGCTGGAACTTACTACTTGCAATTGGCACCTGAGATAGGGTGCAGTCTTGTGGGACAGAGCCCTTCACCTGTGGAGTCTGTGTTATCTTCAGGAGAATTAAGTTGAACAGTAGGACATCCCATCTGCTGTCAAAGAATTGGTTATTGTGGAAGAAACTCCCACACATCTGGTGTCAAAAGTGAGATATTAAGATTGCTGAGAGTGTAGTAGTGAGAAGAAATGTTGGTTCCTACATTTCACCTTCCTAGGAGAGAAAAGAGCCATGGCCATTTTCCTCCCTAGCACAAAAGCACCAGGAAGAGGACTCTCCCATATATACGTAAAGAAGAAACCAGTCAAACTTAGAAGAAATTAAATGTCTACATGTAGGCTGGCATGACAGATTAGAAGTTGTAGCCACAAAAGAATCTACAACCATCTAACAACTCTCTCCTATGGACCTTCATTGAGTACAAAATCTCAGGTTCAGGGTGGGACAGGAGAGAGCAGAGACATCTAAATGAGACATGTGAGGTCTTTACCTCATGTGAGGCAACAGCTACTGAAAGCTGTGGCAGGGCAGGAGAGCAGAAAAATATCTCCAGGAGGCATTCAGGTGCCCTTGCTAGTATGGATCTCATCATAGACTCCATTATGAAAAAATCTGTGCCATGTTCAATCTTTCAAGGCTACAGCTCTTGGTTTACAACATGCTCAGCAATAGTTACCAGAATTCCTTTAGGAGAACTTCACCAAATGTGTGCTATTGTTCTGTCTGAGTTAGCAGGACAGAACCTGAAGTAGCTAAAGAAAACGTTTGTGAACTTGTTTGTCATGCAGGTAGTTTCTAAAAGAGGCCACAGGAGGAGATTTTATGTTCATTTCATTCTTTAAGTGAAAAAATCCAAAGTGATATATCATGTGAAAAATCTCTATATGAACTTGTTAAAAATTATATCAATGTGAATATCTGGTTTTTAAATGATTTTGGTAATATCTGCACAAAAGGACTTTCTATCTAAGGTTATCCCCCTCTTTAAAAATATCAGATTAAATTTTCTACATTTCAATTTAAAAAAAAAAAGAAAAGAAGGAAGGAAGAAAAACTGCTTGTGGCACAATGGACTGTGGAAGTGAGAAGCTCCACCTTCAGTCTGGTCTCCTTTAGGCCAGTAAGACATCAAGCTCAAGGATCCACATATTTCAGGACAAAATCTACCTATATGGTAAACTGGCCAAGGTCAACAAACTCAATGGTCACATATGTTTTTATTCATTCAACCTGATGCCTACTATGTGCTAGACATATCTCTAGGCACTGAGAAGTTACCAGTGGAAAAACAGTCCCTGACTTTATGGAGCCACCATCCTAGCTTAAGAGAAATACAATAAATGAACAAACAATCTATATGATGCTAATAAATACTACAGAGTAAAGACAGGAAAAAAGGATAAGGAAGCATAGAGGGAAGATTTTAAAAACTTATATTAATCAAAAGAAAATTATTAACAGAACAGATATTCAGAAAGTAACTCAGTAGAAATGCAGGCATAAATTAAATGGGCATTTCACAGAAGAAACCTGAATGCCTAATAAACATAAAAATATATCACTAACCTTCAGGAAAATAAAAATCAAATAGACACTATTTCCTAAGGTTTCATCAGAAAAAAAGTATTGTCTGAGAATACCAAGTATTGGCAAGGCTGTGAAATAACAGAAACTGTCATTCACTATTAGTCAGTAATATAAAATTGGCTTCCCCTCTTTGGATACAGCTTAGCATTATTTATTAATACTGAATAGATGCCTTCCAAGCAAATCCACTCAATAGTAATTTATGTTTAAGGCTAAGCTAGACAATGCTTTGAACAACATATCCAAAGTGGCTTAAAACAACAAAGGTTTTTGTGTCACTCATGCTACAATGTCATTGTGGGTTGACTGGAGACTCAGCTCCATGTCTTTGTCGGCCTTATTTGCGGATCCATGCTGATGAGGCAGCTGCTAGGCAGAACACTTCCAGACACTATAGAAGAGAAAAAAGAACATTGCACGTATTGCCTCTCAAAGCTTCTGCCCAGAAAGGTTACACATCACTTAGCTCACATTTCATTAGTCCAACATGGCCATATCTAAATTAAATGTGCAGTGAAGTATAATCCTAACAGGAACCTTGACAAGTAACAGCAGCAGAATATACGGGAATAGCCTTAATGGCTCTTACAATATATTTCCTAGACAAACCCTTCTGCATGCATACCAGAACCACATACAGATTCAAAAGCAGCACCGGTTATTAAAGCACAAAATATCCATTAACAGCAAGACAGATAAACAAATTGTTATATTCACAAGCAAAATATGATCTAGGAATGAAAAAGCATGATCTACAGTCATATATTAGTATGTTTGAATTTCAAAATGTTTAGTGAAAAGGTAAGTCACAGAAGCATACTGTGTGATTCATTACATAAAGTGCAAAATTATGTAGAGAAAAATCAGACATATTGTGTTGGGATACATGCATATGTGGTAAAACTATACAGGAAAGCAAGAGAAGGACTAACTAAAATTACAAGAGTTTGGTTATCCCTGGGCTGGTAGGAGGTGATGGAGGCAGGAAGACATCAGGAAAGAGCACACTCGTGGGGCTTCAAAAATACTGGTTATATTCTATGTTTTTAAGTTGGCTGGTGTATATGGGCATTTTATTTTATTTTTATTCTTTAAAAAAATGTACATATGTATATATGTTTAAGTATAGACTGAGTGTCTTAAACGCTGTTTAATTTTTAAAAAATATTTTTCATTGTTGTGGAGCTTAGGAAGTCCAAGATCAAGAGGCCAGTAGATTCAGTGTCTGGTGAGGCCCTCTTCCTTCTTTGCAGACAACTGCCTTCTTACTGTATTCTTACATGGTAGAGAGAGTTAAATCATCTCACTCATGTCTCTTCTTGTAAGATGCTAATTCTATTAATGAGGGCTCCACCCTCATAATCTTATTGGGGCTCAGTAAATGATATTCCAAAATATGCAACTTTGGACTGATAGCACCTGGGGAACAGCAAATGCAGGGAGGACTTTCTCTGAAGCTCCCTCATCTGACTAAGAGAAGTTCTTCTAGAAGGAATGCAGTCATCTTGAGCCCTTTCCCAATAATCTCATGAAATCACAAAGATTAACTTGCAGAAAAAAAAAAGGTGAATACCACCTATTCTTCTGAGGACTGCTACCTGAGACATTTCTGCATAACAAGACAGCCTTTTCTCATGTATTTTCTCCCTTCAATCTCACATAACCTGTCACACCTCTCCTCAGAGACCCCAAGCCACCACTTCCTTCTGAGGCTCAAAACCCTAAACCTTGATCATCCGATCCTTCTTTAAGTTATATTTTGTGGGGCTCCTGTGTGTATGTATGTAATAAATTTGTATGTCTTTTCTCCTATTAATGTGTCTACTGTCAAGTTTCTTTCAGAAATTCAAGTCATTGAAACTTCAGAGGTAGAAGAAAAGTTAACTTTACCCCTACAACCTTATCACTTTCCCAAGGCCTCACCTACAAATGCAGTCAAATTGTGAATTAGGACTTCAACACATGAATTTTAGGGAAACAAAAACATTCAGTTCGTATCATGTGTGTTATGTACAATATGTTTCACAATAAAAAGGTGCCTTTTAGGTGACCTTTGCTGAACAAATGACGTGATTATATGCCTTTGTTGAAAACTCCTTGAATTTTCACCTAAGCACACATCTCCAGTGCCAATGTTAAAAAACTGACCTCCCTAGATGGTCACATTGAGGAGAGAGCGACTGGGTGCTACTGTGAAGGCATATGACTTACTGGACTAAGTTAACTGAGAAAAATGTTTTAGGATCCAGAAAAGATTCTTATCTGTCCTCTTCTGTGGTTCCATGTGGCCTAATGAATATCTCATGTTATAAACTGACCAAGAAGCTAACAAGAGGACATTTAACATCTGCCCTCGAATGTAGAAGATGAGAAAGAATGACTCTCATATAGCACATAGCATTCCCCACTCCTTTCAGCTATTTGTAAAGTGTTGCATGCTGATATGGTTTGGATTTGTGTCCCCACCAAAATCTCACATTGAATTTGAGAAGGTTCCTCCTAGGAGGTGACTGGATCATGGAGGCAGACTTTCTCTTTGCTGTTCTCATGATATTGAGTGAGTTCTCACGATATCTGATGGTTTAAAAGTGTGTGGCACTTCCTCCTTCACTCTCTCTCCTGCCACCATGTGAAGAAGGTGCTTGCTTCCCCTTTGCCTTCTGCCATGATTGTAAGTTTCCTGAGGTCTCCCAGCCATGCTTCCTGTTAAGCCTGTGACACCGAGTCCATTTAGCCTCTTCATAATTTACCCAGTCTCAGGTAGTTCTTTATAGCTGTGCAAAAACAGACTAATACACATGTAATTAGCAGACATGAAAAAGAGATTAGAGCAAAGTAGGAGCTGTGCAGATAGCCAAGCTCGACAGAATCCCAACAGGTCTTTGTGGAGCTGGGATCTGAAGAGTTAGCTTGCCAAAGTACGCTCTTGTGGAATAAAAATAAAATGTTAAGCCCCCTGACTGACTGAACCAGTCTTGGCCACAGAGAGTTTGGTCATGCCTCGGTACATTCCCTTCCTCACTAACTGATACCAGATCTTTTTCCTAAGAGTTAAAAAGAAATCAGCCCTGAAAAACAAAAAAAACTGGGAGACTCTTCCACTGACTCCAACATCAACCAACTGCCTGCTGCTGCAGGAAGACTTCCCTCCTTTTCTGCACTTTGGATATGGCAGCTGACCAGTTTCACAAAGCATTCCTTCCTGATAAATAACCACCAATGATACACTAGTTCTGGCCAATTTACAGAGGCTGTGTACAAAGCACCTTTTGTCCTACATTTCATCTTTTGATGCATAGAGTCTAATTTTATTGCATTCTAATGTTGTCACCACCCCAATATAAACATGGGATATATGTAGCATACATGTTTGCTTCCCATGCATGCATAAAACCTCCCTTCATTAATATTCATGGTGCCTGTGTTAAATATGTATATTTAACCAACTAATTTATCATAAAACTATTGCTGTCCCATTGTTTTTCTGGTAACACCTCTGCTTTCGGTCTCAGCTGAATGCTTTGCTTCTCAGCTGCAGGTTACAGCCCTTCATAAGATATAAAGCATTCCTTTCCATATTTATAAATCTCATGATCTTATGTTGACACCTTCAGTGAGCAACAGTGATTTTTGCTTAAGTCACCCAATATGCTGAATAACCTAGGCCAACATTAGACTAATACTGTTTATAAAAAAATAATAATAATCTGTGCAGTCCAGTGAGAAATTAAGTTTGTGAAAACATAAAGAAGTAGAATGGCTTGCTTTCTGTTCTCTAGTCCTGTAACTGGGGAAAATGTAGAATGAAAAAATTATAAACACTTTGTCATTTCAGACATGGCACAGATTGATGGCAAACATGTGACATTCACCAACTGTGCTGTCTACAGAAGCAAAGAAGAATGGATGATTGGGGCAATTACAGGGGCAATCTAGGTAAATTCACCATTCCTAGTAAAAAAGTATCTTTTACAAAATTCAGAAATGTCATCTATCTATTTCATCTATGTTAATTAATTACATAAACCATAAGAAAGTGAGCCTAAGGAAAAATAAACTTTAAATTTTCAACTTGAACCTGGCTAGCTTGTGCAACTGTCCCAGAATGCTTTCAATTGCATATGATTACAAATTAATAAGAGGCCGGGTATGGTGGTTCATATCTGTAATGCCAAAACCTTGGGAAGCCAAGGCAGGTGGATCACCTGAGGTCAGGAGTCTGAGACCAGCCTGGCCAACATGGTAAAACACCATCTCTACTAAAACTACAATAATTAGCCAGGCGTGGTGGTGCACACCTGTAATTCCAGCTGCTCTGGAGGCTGAGGCAGGAGAACTGCTCATACCTGGGAGGTAGAGGTTGCAGTGAGCTGAGATCACGCCACTGCACTTCAACCTGGGTGGCAGAGTGAAACTCCATCTCCAAGAAAAAAATAGAGAAGAAGAAGAGGTGGAGGAGGAGGTGAAAGAGAAAGAGAAGAAGGAGAGGGAGTGGGAGAGGGAGAAGGAGAAAAAGAAGGAGAAGAAGAAAAAGAAGGCCGAGAAGGAAAAGGAGGAGGAGAGTAGTAGCTTAATCCATTGCATCTCAAACATTAATGTGTATATGGACCAAATGGGCACTTATTAAAATGCAAATTCTGATTCAGTAGGTCTGGGATGGGGCTTAAAATTCTATATTTCCAACAAGATCTGAAGAAGACCACACATTGAATAGCAAGGGCTTAAATATTAAGTGTGTTTATTAAGTCAATAGCAAGAAATACACAGGCAGGGAGTTTCAGGTTTGGCTAATTCGAAAACTCTAAGATACCATGAAGCTCTTGCCATCCTTAGCATGGCAATGACTCGTTTTGGTTGCAGGATGGTTTAGTAGTTTGTTTAATAACTTTGCAGCCTTTAGTTTCCAAAGGCATTTTTTCCCTTGATCTTCCCCTTACTTCCTTTCCCATCTTACAAGATGAATTGTATCACTTACCCATTCCTAAACTCCTATCTGGCAAGAGGAATGTAGTTTCCTCTTTCTTGGTTTATAGACTAATCAATAGATTCCCTGCCTCTCCCCTGGAGAAGGAACTGGCTATCTCCAAAATATAGCAGTCAGGTATTTGAACAAAATCTATAACTAAATAAGAAGAGCTATTACATAGATAACCTGCAGTGTCTGCTACAGGCCTTTAGCAATTTACACTAAATTAAATGCACAGCAAGGTGACATGCCTTACTGAGAAAGCACTCACTGTTCTGGAAGGAAAAAAATCCTTCACAGATTATATCTATTGCTAGGCCTAGGAATTTTGTTTGTAATTGTGGGGGTTTTAGTTTGGCCTGGACAGCTGAGAGAAGGAATTGGAACAATGCAGGATATAGAATGATATCTGATCTATCTGGTTATTTGCATTGGCTGGAGACCTTGTGAAATGTGGAGTTAAAAGCAGAAATTTAAGTGACTGCACAGCAGTTTTGCGACTCTAGGGCCCTGGTAACCATTGTGGCCCAGAATTTGAGAAGAGGTCATTTTCCCTACCTCTGCATGGCATCTGATGTTCTGAGTTGAGTAGGCTTGGAAGCCTATGGAAACAATAAATTTGTCACAGCCATTGATATTCCCGTGGTGGGCAAAGGCAGTTCCCTAATACCTTGAAGGAATTCATAAGAAGAGGGTATCAGAGTCCAAGGAAAAGAAAAATGTGGTTACTTCATAAAGACTCAGCTGGTTATAGGCGCATATTAGATATCGTTAGATATCCCTGGGAAGACACTGCAAATAATTGGGCAACACTTTGGGAGCCAATTTTCAATAGATGAGCTGGTTTGGGTTCCTGCTATTAGAATCCATGTATAGGAAGGAAGGAAATGTGACCTACTTTGTTGTCACAGGCTATGACAGGTGCCTAATACAACACTTTTTCTAAAACAAATACTCAGAAAATTGTAATAGCACTCATAAACTTCCCATTTCTTGAGTCCTTAATATGAAGCAGGTGTTTTTCAAGCACTTTACATGCTGATTCATTTAGTAACCCAAAAAAGCTTATAAGGGAAATGTTACCACTGGCCTTAGTTAAAACTAAAGGACAAAAAGGTTTATCAACTTGTTTCAGATCACATAGTGAGGAAAAATTGAATAAGGATTCAAACTCATGCTGTCTCAGACCTTAGGTCCTGAAGCAGCTAATACTATTGCCATCCTACTGAGTGTCAGTCACCTTGCACATTTTATTTCATTTAATCTTTCTAATGGTCTTATTATTTTTTTCCTGATTTTACAGGTGAAGAAATCAAAGGGCAGAAATTTGTAATTCGTGAAGCCAGTATTTAAAACCAGGCTGTCTGACTCCTAACCACTATGTTCTATTCCTTTCCTTACAATCGCAGTCACTGGCATTTATATTATTTCTGTGTTTTTTTTTTTTCAGCAAAGCAGTCTCTCCCCAACACTTGAACCAAAGAATTGTGGCCTCTCTACAACTAATGTAAAAGGAAAAAGTTTGAATGATACTGTATTGACCTACTTTATTCAGTTTACTAAGAAAATTTCCTGGCATGCCTGGGACATTACCATTCCAATGCCTTTGCTGCTTAAGACTCAACTTTACCCAGAGTAGATCCATACCAGGTATTGTGAAATCTGGTAAAGTGCTAAAATCTAGGCCCTTGACCTTTCATTCAGGCCTCCAGAATCTAAGCCCAAGGCAATTATTTCTTTACTCTTTCTCTCTCCAGGAGAGTTGAGCAGAAGCATTGTTTCTATTCTATCAACTTCATTTCCAGGTCCTTCCTTTTTCTTTCTAGCACTAACACTCTCAAACCTTTTGTCTTATATTACAAGCCTGTTTTGCTTTCCTAGATAATATGGTTTGGCTGTCCCCACCCAAATGTCACCTTTAATTGTAATAATCTCCCATGTGTTGAGAGCATGGCCAGGTGGAGAATCATGGGGGCAGGTTTCCTCAGACAGTTCTTGTGGTAGTAAATAAGTCTCATGAGATCTGATGGTTTTATAAATGGGAGTTCCCCTGTACAATTCCTCTCTTTCCTGCCACCGTGTAAGATGTCCTTTTATGATTGTGAGGCCTCCCCAGCCATGTGGGACTGTGAGTCCACTAAATCTCTTTTCTTTAGAAATTACCCAGTCTGGAGTATGTCTTTATTAGCAGCATCAGAAGACTATACAGTAAATTGGTATCGGGTAGTGGGGTACTGCTATAAAGATACCCCAAAATGTGAAAGTAACTTTGGAACTGGGTAACAGGCAGAGGTTGGAATAGTTTGGATTACTCAGAAGAAGACAGAAAAATGTGAAAAATTTGGAACTTCCTGGAGATTTGGAGGGCTCAGAAGGGAAAGTTGGGAACTTCCTAGAGACTTGTTAAATGACTTTGACCAAAATGCTGATAGTGAAATAGACAACAAGGTCCAGGCTGAGGGGGTCTCAGATGGAGATGAGGAACTTGTTTGGAACTGGAGTAAAGGTCACTCTTGCTATAGAGAAATGCAAATGAAAACCACATTGAGATACCATCTCATGCCAGTTAGAATGGTGATCATTAATAAGTCAGGAAATAACAGAACTTGGCGAGGATGTGGAGAAATAGAAACGCTTTTACACTGTTGGTGGGAGTGTAAATGAGTTCAACCACTGTGGAAGATAGTGTGGTGATTCCTCAAGGATCTAGAACTAGAAGTACCATTTGACCCAGCAAGCCCATTACTGGGTATATACCCAAAGGATTATAAATCATTCTGCTATAAAGACACATGCACATGTATGTTTACTGCAGCACTATTCATAATAACAAAGACTTGAAACCAACCCAAATGCCCATCCATGATAGACTGGATAAAGAAAACTTGGCACATATATACATAAAATACTATGCAGCCATAAAAAAAGATGAGTTCATGTCCTTTGCAGGGACATGGGTGAAGCTGGAAACCATCATCCTCAGCAAACTAACACAGGAACAGAAAGCCAAACACCATATATTCTCATTCATAAGTGAGAGTTGAACAATGAGAACACATGGACACAAGGAGGGGATCATCACGCACGGGGGCCTGTTGGGGGTGGGAACTAGAGGGGAGGGAGAGTATTTGGACAAATACCTAATACATGTAAGGCTTGCTTAAAACCTAGATGATGGGTTGACAGGTGCAGAAAACCACCATGGCACATGTATACCTATGTAACAAACCTGCACATTCTGCACATGTATCCCAGAACTTAAAGTAAAATTAAAAGCAATAACAACAATAAAGAAACTGGTGGCATTTTTCCCCTGCTCTAGAGATCTGTGGAACTTTGAACTTGGGAGAGATGATTTAGGGTATCTGGTGGAAGAAATTCCTAAGCAGCAAAGTGTTCAAGAGGAAGCAGAGCATAAAAGTTTGGAATGTGGGTATCCTGACAATGCAATAGGAAAGAAAAACCCATTTTGGGGGGAGAAATTTAAGCCACTTGCAGAAATTTGTATAAGTAAAAAGGAGCCCACTGTTAATTACCAAGACAATGGAAAAAATGTCTCCAGGGCATGTCAGAGACCTTCCTGGCAGCCCTTCTCATCACAGGCCCAGAGACCTAGGAGGAAAAAGTAATTTTGTGGGCTAGGCCCAGGCCTTCCCTTCATGTGCAGCCAAGGGACTTGGTGCCCTGTGTCCCTGCTGCTCCAGCCATGGCTAAAAGGAGCCAAGATATAGCTCAGACTATTTGTTCCAGAGGGTACAAGTCCTAAGCCTTGACAGCTTCCATGTGATGTTGAGCCTGTGGGTGCACAGAAGTCAAGAACTGAGGTTTGGAAACCTCTGCCTAAATTTCAGAGGATGTATGGAATCCCTGGATGTCCAGGCAGAGATGTGCTTCAGGGGTATAACCCTCATGAAGAACCTCTGCTAGGGCAATGAGGCAGGGAAATGTTGGGTGGGAGCACCCACATAGAGACCCCACTAGGGCACTGCCTAGTGGAGCTGTGAGAAGGGGACCACCTCCCAGAATGGTAGATCTACTGACAGCTTGCACTGTGCACCTGGAAAAGCCACAGACACTCAACACCAGTCCATGAAAGCAGGTGGGAGTGGGGATATAGCCTGCAAAGCCTCGGGACAGAGCTACACAAGTTTGTGGGAGCAGATCTCTTGTATCAACATGACATGGATGTGAGATAGAGTGAAAGGAGGTCATTTAGGAGATTTAAGATTTGACTGCCTCGTTGAATTTTGGATGGGCATGGGGCCTGTAGCCTCTTCATTTTGGCAAATTTCTCCCATTTGGAATGGCTGTATTTACTCAATGCCTGTACCCCATTGTATGTAGGAAGTAACTAACTTGCTTTGATTTTACATGCTCATCGACTGAAGGGGCTTGCCTTGTCTCTGATGAGACTGTAGACTGTGGATTTCTGAGTTAATGCTGAAATGGATTAAGGCTTTGGGGTACTGTTGGGAAGGTGTGAGTGGTTTTGAAATGTGAAGACATGAGATTTGAGAGGGGCCAGGGTGGAATGATATGATTTGGCTGTGTCCCCACCCAAATTTCATCTTTAATTGTAATAATCCCCACATATCAAGGGTGGGGCCAGGTGGAGATAATTGAATCATGGGGCAGGTTCCTCCATATTGTTCTCATGGTAGTAAATAAGTCTCATGAGATCTGAAGGTTTTATTAATGGGAGTTCTGCTGCCTAAGACCTCTCTTGCTGCCACCATGTAAGACATTGCTTTTCTCTTCCTTCATGACTGTGAGGCCTCCCCAGCCATGTGGAACTGTGAGCCCATTAAACCTCTTTCCTTTATAAATTACCCAGTCTCAGGTATGTCTTTATTAGCAGGGTAAGAAAAGACGAAAACATTAGACAATGGGGATGTTCAGTCCTTCAACAATTCATTCAGTGAAAACTAATAGAGTGCCTGCCATGTTTCAGACACTCTTTTAGGCAGTGGACACACAAGAGAAGGCAAGAAAGGCCTCTTTCCTCATCAAGTTAACATTCTGGTCAACAGTTCACAAATTAATAAATCCTATATATTGGTATAGTGACAAACACTATGAATATAATTGCAAGGGAGTGAAAAATGGCTTCCCTTCACCCTTCTAGATTTTTTGTCTGGGCTACAAATTAAATTGAAACATGACAGACTAACAAGAGAAAAAACATATTTAATTATGTATATATATACTGGAGTCCCAGAAAATATGATACTGCAGGAAGGGTCACCTAATTGAAGCTTATATAGCAGCCTGAGCTACAAAAAAGAATAGGGGTTTGGGGATTCTGAGAGTAGTAGGAATACAAGTAGTGGGAGGGTGAGAGGTGAGAATGTGTGATGGATAAAGGATGTCTTGTTATGCAAATAAAAAGTCTCTTGGGTGAGAAAAATTAGCTCTAAACAGTCCTCTTCCTGACACAGATACTTTTACTTATGTACATTTCCTCTAAAGATATATGAAATATGCCAAAGAAGTATATTTTGGGGTGGTATATTCTGGTCTCCTATAGTTGTATTTTGGAGTAGTGTGCCCTGGGTCCCAACAAACTAAACAGAATAAGAGAATAAAGAGCAATTGGCCATTCCTGAGGTGGTGATACTTGAGCAAGGAACTGAATGAAGAGATGCCTTTTGCACAGATGCTCAATTCACTTTTCCATGTCTTTCCTCCTGCTAGACCACTCAGAGTTTATGGAGTAATGAGTGATTCCCAAACAGGACAATGTCAACAGTCTATTAATATCATCTCAAACGCATGTAAATTGTGCATCTGTTCTTAATCCTTAAGACAATAAATTGAAATTATTGAGTATGTAAATATTTAGTAAATGAATGGTATTAGCTTATTGCTCTGCCAACACCTGGCAGACCTATTCACTCAGCAACAAAACTGGCCTTTACTGTAAGGAGTCACACCTCCCAAGGAAGCAGAGCATGCAGCATCGCAAGCCAAATCACCATATTCTACACATGGAATACAAATGAGGATATGTCAAGGGAAAAATATTATCTTTGGGTTTTTACCAAAACCCTACTTTAGCTTCCTTGGTATGGGCTAATAGCTTCTGTAAAGTTCTACTTCTATCTGAGTGCCCATGAGTTGTCTTCTTTCATGCTTTTATTCCCAAAATACCATTGCCCATTTTAAAGGTATTTTTATTCCTTTTTATCATAGGCAGAAAACTGTTGCTGATTTTCTTTCTCTGTTTTCTTAATTCAGACTAAGGTGTGATGTGGCAAGGAAAATGGCTTCAGCCAGGCTAAAATGTAATGGCTTCTCAGGCTCACAGGCTATGTGCAGGCTCACAGGCAACATGATAAGGCACTAGGATTAATCAGGCCAATGCCAGGTGCAGACACCAGCCTCATTTCAATGGAATTCAAGAACTCACCGCTCAGGGTCACACGGACCCTGAGAAGAAAGCCCCTTGTCTCTAGCTGCTGGCCTTGGCTTCTGTACAATCTGCTTGCTTACTGATATTGGGAGTTTTCACTGTCTCTAACTGCTGACCTTGGCTTCTGTACAAAC
>PVKP010030991.1:0-12375 GCA_004027715.1 Plecturocebus donacophilus
TTCTTCACACTCGTTTTCCATCAAGCCTTGCTCCGTTACTGATGAGGAACTAGCGTCCTCTGTAGGAGAGGCTTTCTGATTTTGAGTGTTCTCAGTTTTTCTACGGTGGCTTCTTGGCATCTTTATGGTTTTATCCATCTGTCGTCCTTGTAATTATCCACTTTCAAATTAGGTCTCTGAGTGGACGTCCAGCTTGTCAGTTCCCAGCTCCGGAATCTATGTACTTTTCACTGTGCGACTCGCAACGCTAGCTAAGACAGCAGCGTTGAAATTCGTGGTGCCTTTCTGCCCGGGGGTCTCCGGTCTGGCTTCTCAGTCCCCTTTTCAGTCAGCTGGATGGACTGCTCTGACTTCCCAGAGCGCCAAACATCATCTAAAAGGAGAGTCAGTCCCGTTTACTCCGCACCAAGAGCCGCTGAGCCGAGGCGCCAGCAGAAAAGCCGCGCCAGCCAAAAGGGTCACGCTAGCGACCCGTGGGGCTCCTCCGCTGGGAATGTCCTGGTCCATGGGCAGCAAAAATTTATCGGTAAGTGTGGCGTCCACTGGCTCTCTGCGCTTTTACTGGGAGCTGCAATCCTGAGGTGCTAGTGATCGGCCATCTTGGATCTCTCTCCAGACAACCTAATTCTCAACTGCGCTCAACAAAAGCTACTGAGTAATCAAAAAAGTATTTCTAAAACAAGAAAACTGGTGGGGTGCGGTGGCTCACACCTGTAATCCCAGCACTCTGGGAGGCCAAGGCGGGCAGATCACCTGAGGTCAGGAATTTGAGACCAGTGTGGCCAATGTGGTGAAACCCCATCTTTACTAAAATACAAAAAAAAAAGTTAGCTGGGTGTGATGGCACATGCCTGTAATCCCAGCTACTCTGGAGGCTGAAGCAGGAGAATCGCAGGACTGGGGAGATAGAGATTGCAGTGAACTGAGATCAGGTCACTGCAGTCCAGCCCGGGAGACAAAGTGAAACTCCATCTCAAAAAAAAAAAAAAAAAAAAAAAAATTTACCATTAGGACAATTTAGAAGCACTTGAAAACATAGAAGGGCAACTTAAGAGAAGTTAAGAAAGGTACAAAATGAAGACAAAACAAACTAAAACAATTATGCCTTTCAGGAAAAGATGAGAATTTTTTATGAACATTTGAATCCTATAAATTCATCAAGGGCATATAAAAAATGGAAACATAGGCTTTTCACCAGATTATCATTTGTCAAAAGTGGGGGCATCCCTTGAATTAGATAAATTTAATAAATCAGTGCATTCATTCCATAAATATTTGAATTCTTCTTAATACCAGGTGCAATGTTAGATAGATTTTGAGTGTATCTATTAAAAAACAAACAAGAAAAAACAGAACACAATCTTTGAGCTCTAAAGATTTCCTAGTTTGACAGAGGCAAAAGACCAGTATGCCAAATATAATATTATGTGGGAGGTGTTATGGAACATCAAGTGAAAAGTAAAAAATTCTGACCAAACACCACCCAAAAACAATGCTGGAGCTAAATTCTGAATGAATTGGAATTTGCCACAAGAACTGGGAAGGAGCAGACGTTTGGAAAAATATTCAGTGTGCACAAACACACAGAAGTCAGAGCTCAGAGAACTGCAAATAGTTTTACATACACTAGAGATGTGGATCTAGAAAAGAGAAACCATGTCATGGTGGGTCTTGTAGGTGATTCTGTATGTGACAGAGAACTATAAAGTATTTTAAGCAAATGAGAGATACAATCGGATGTGTCTTATGAAAAAGGTCTCTTTTGGCTGCTGTGTTACAGAGGTAATTAAGTAAGAAAAGGGAAAAGGGAGAGGCAGACTAGAGAACAAGTAGCTGATCCTTTTAGAAAAAGATGTTAAGGCCCTGATTGAAAACACAGAAAAGAAAAAGGGACTATGAAGATTATTACTGAGGGAAAAGAGACACAACATGGTGACTAACTGGATGTAAAGTGTGAAAGATCAATCATGATTCTTGTGTTTCATGCTTACGCTTCTGCCTGATCATTGCCATTTATAGAAACAGGGAAGATGTTATACTTTTAAGAGAGAAGAGGATTAATTCAGTTTTTGGACATGCTGGGTATAAAGCCTTTATATTAAAAATGTAGGCAACAGTCCGCAGGATGGTAAGAAATATAGAATCTCAGGACTTATCCCAAATTTAAAGAATTATACTCTGTATTCTAACAAGATCCCCAGGTGATTCATATATGTATACTGGTTTAAAGTACCTATGAGATCATCCAAATGGAAATGACTCATGGCAGTCAAAAATATAAATACAGTTTTTAATAAAAGAAAACTTGAAAACTTGAATAAAGATATAGATTGGTAGTTATCAGATAAGTACTGTAACTGAAACTGAGGGAGTAAGACATCATTCGAGAGAGTAAAAAGAGAAAGATATCTGAAGATAATAGACCCTGGCTAACGATAACGTTTGAAGTGTAGGTAGTAGAAGAAAGGCCAGAACAGCAGAAAAGAAAGATACGCTGAAAAGAGAAAACTAGGAGATAATGAAGTCACACAAGTGAAAAGAAGAGAATTTCAAATGCTAGCACAATTTAGTAGTCAGGAGGTAAAATGGTACAAAGAAAAGCCATATTATGGTACTTTGAAAAATCGCTAGAGGTGAATATACAGAATTTTGCATATGAGAAAGGCTGCAGTTATAATTGACATATGGACTTGAATGTTTTTTAAAGATGACCAATATATGAGTATATAAATGTTTGATGGTAAGGCCGGGTGCAGTGGCTCATGTCTGTAATCCCAGCACTTTGGGAGGCCGAGGGGGGGGCGGATCAAGAGGTCACGAGTTCGAGACCAGACTGGCCAATATGGTGAAACCCCATCTCTACTAAAAATACAAAAAAACTAGCCAGGCGTGGTAGTGCATGCCTGTAGTCCCAGCTACCCAGAGGCTGAGGGCAGAAGAACTGCTTGAACACAGGAGGTGGAGGCTGCAGTGAGCTGAGACTGTGCCACTGCACACCAGCGTGGGCAATAGAGGGAGACGTTGACTCAAAAAAAAAATAAATAAAACAAAAATGTTTGATGGTTCATAATTGAAACTTATTATTAACCAAGGAGCAAATATACAATAACAATACTTACCATTTAACATCTTCATTACTGGAATAGTGATTGACATACAGTAAGCACTCAATAAATATTTATAGAATTATGGAACGATTTACTCTGTATTTGCTGGTGCCAGATACATACTAAGTGATTTATATGTTATCTCATTTAATCCTCAGAATAGCCCTTTAAGGTAGATATTAACCTATTATACCTCATCTGTAACCCACTTGATAAACAAGAAAATCAATGAAGATAATGCTAATGGATCAGAATTCTTTCAGCAAAACTCTAATGCAGCACTGTGACCTTAAACATGGCTACCAATCAATTGTAGTTGGCATGAAAAGCAGGCTGAGTATCCTTACACAAAATGCATGGGACCATAAGTGTTTTATTTTTTGGACTTGGAAATACTTATATTTATAGTGTGATACATCCTGGGGATGGGACCCAAATATAAATCTGAAATTCATTTATGTTTCATATATACCTTATACATATTGCCTGAAGGTAATTTTATGCAGTATTTTTAAAGTTTCAGATTTTGGAGCGTTCTGGATTTCAGATTTTTGAATTATGAGGATGCTCAATTTATACTACATTTATTTCAAAACTCCTTTTTGTGTCTGAAGGTTTATGGTTCTAATACAGAGGTTGTTAAACTGAGGCCCATGGGCCAAATGTGTCCTGCCTGCTTTCGTTAATAAAGTTTTACTGGAACACAGTGACGTGCATTCATTTTAGTAATGTCTATGCCTGCTTCCATGCTATAAGAGCAGAGTTTGATAGTTACGACAGAGCCCATGTTGCCTATAAAGCTAAAAATTTTTACTATCTAGTCCTTTAAAGAAAGTTTGCCAAGCCCTACAAAACTAGGGATAATCCACATTATTTTGTGAGAGATAGCTATATTCTTAACACAGAAGACTCAAGCAAGAAAAAAAATATGATTACTTAGGATGTCACCACAAGTGAAGTGACAGAATACTAGATACAATCTACTATGAGAAATTATTACAGACCGCCTTCTATACTTAAACAATTAGAACAAGGGAAAAAAATGTACTTTAGAAGGCATATTTAGAATTGACTAAGAAATAGGAGCCGGAATTTTCTTACACAACTGAGTGGTTTAATGTGGGTAAAACATACGATAATTTAAACTCTTCGTCCTTCTGAAATAATGTAACATTAATTTATTCTTGTGCATGAAATGGTTAAGTGACCTTAAAAATCGACAATGCATTATAAGCTAGAGTATAACAAAGGTTATCATGATAATCCTAGAAGCTACTTGATGTTGAAGCAGTGGCTGGGCATGGTGGCTCATGCCTATAATCCCAGCACTTTGGGAGGCTGAGGTGGGTGGATCAACTCAGATTACGAGTTTGAGACCAGTTTGGTTAACAGGGCAAAACCTGTCTCTACTAAAAATATAAAAAATTAGACAGGTGTGGTGGCATGCTCCTGTAGTCCCACCTACTTAGGAGGCTGAGGCAGGAGAATCACTTGAACCTAGGAGGCAGAGACTGCAGTTACACCACTGCACTCCAGCCTGGGTAACAGGGAGACTCTCAAAAAAAAAAAAAAAAAAGAAAGAAAGAAAAGAATATAAAGCAGTAATGACATGAAAGTTAGTTTGGTATTTGTAATTACTGTAAAAAGCAACAATTCTCCATGCTCTATTTCAGAATATCTTTAAGATAGAAATTCTGAGAGTGGGAATTTAATAATGGTTTTATCACAATTATATCAAGTTTTCATGGGTTCAAAAATACTGGTATTACACATAACTATTAAATACAGTTACACATTGTAGAATTAATCATTTTTATTTTAAGCAAATAGATAAATATTTATACATAGTATTAAAATTCAATTGTTTTTAAAAGGAAAAGACAGTATATGTAGCCAAAGGTTTGATAATTTACCTAAGATATATTACTGTAGATAATATAAAATCTGATATCATAAATAGGAGGGCTAATCACAGTATCAAAGCTACTCTTGAGTCTCATGAAAATCTAAGTTATAAAGTGCTCTTAATAAAACAAGTAAGTATAAGTAATCAATGGAGCTAAAAAGCAATTGCTACAACTTTCTAGAAATAAGAATGCTCACACTATCATTCAGAGATGGATATCAAAAAGTCAAAACTGTGGTACAATTCTGAGTTTAAGTGCTTGAGGCAAAAAAAAAAAAAAAAAAAATCAGAGTAAAACACTTTTTTCCCAAGCAGAAGTAAATATCTTCTATGCTACATCAGAAGTGTTATTCTAACAAAGAATACTTTTGATTAGATATGTATCTGCTTTGGTCCTCATAAAGCATCCCTAAGTCAAACTACTATCTTACATTTCTGTGCTAAATGATCAATATTTTATTATAAATAATTATAGGTCAGCAATAAAAAGCATGTGCTAATACAGGCAATTTTATAAAATGTTAAATTCAAGAAATTGTTTTGCCATTAGGTAAGTAAGGCAAGAAATCATGGACATGTAAGAAAAAATCGAGGTAGAATAAGGCATATAAATTGAATACCTATGTATGGATTTCAGTGGCATTATTACCTTCAGACAAGTTCAGTTTCATAAAACTGATTTTCAAAGTGACATGCAGGGACAGAAGACAAAAGCCTTAGTTCAAGCCTTTCTTGGCAATGCAAAGCTCCTTATTACTGTTTGATGTCAACCCAAAGAATATACTTTCACAATTATCCTTTAACATGTTTATGCTTAAAATTTCCTGTGAAGATATTCACTTATGACTTTCTCTCTTTTGCCTTTCAAATTGTTTGGTAATTACTTCTCTCCTTGGTGATTTGTTATTTTGTGCAGACCAATTCTCTTAATGCAATTGTTCCACATAAATCAATTCACATTTAAAATATACTACAATGGTGTGCCACTTAAAGAAATTACACTTACATCTGGTAAAAGAAAGGCTCTTGTAAAATTCACACCTGGCAAAGAAAAGGCTCTCCTTGTAAGAAAATAACCTCTTCATGTGTTGTATTTATTTTTTATCTTACTTTTTTGAGATGGAGTCTCATTCTGCTGCCGAGGCTGGAGCGCCGTGGCGCAACCTCGGCTCAATGCTACCTCTGCCTCCCAGGGTTCAAGCAATTCTGTCTCAGCCTCCAGAGTAGCTGGGATTACAGATGCCCACCACCATGCAAGTATTGTATTTTAAATCTAAATTTCATATATTGTGTTTGCTTATAGTAAAGTAAGGGAGCATTCACCAATTACTGTAACAAACCACCTCCATGAAAACAAATGTGAAAAAAATACATATATTGTTGAGAAAGTATAATCCTAAAAATTCTTATTCCTGGGAATATATAATGAAAACGATTCACGTAAAACATTGATTTTAAATGACTGAACAGTTTAATGGAGTAAATTTTATATACCTTGGACTTGAGGGAACCTTCCCAATTTTCATCCACAAACTTCAAGAATAGCTCCTGCATACAACTACAAAAGGAAAAACAGGAATTTTTAAAACTGCTATAAATTAAAAATGTACTTATAAAATAAATTTTCACACTATAAACATTACACTTAGCAAATATATAGATCAAAGAAATGTCAAAGCTGGTTAGCTAGATAGGACCATGTAGTTCAGTCTAACAGAAAAGAAGATGGAGATCCAAGTATAATAAATGCTAGAGAACTTCCAACCTACTTCAATTACTCTTAAATCTAGCCAAAAAGACAGAAGGAGGTAAGGAGATTTGACAATAAACTTAATAGGTAAGACCTCCTAGGAAGTTCTATGAAATATTAAAGATTTCCTACTTTTTTTTTTTTTTTGAGATGGAGTCTCACTCTGTCACCAGGCTGGAGGGTAGTGGCGCGATCTCAGCCCACTGCAACCCGTCTCCCAGATTCAGGTGATTCTGCTGCCTCAGCTTCTCGAGTAGCTGGGACTGCAGGCGTGCACCACCACACCAAGCTAATTTTTGTATTTAAATAGAGACGGGGTTTCACCATGTTGGCCAGGATGGTCTCGATCTCTTGACCTCGTGATCCACCCGCCTCGGCCTCCCAAAGTGCTGGGATTACAGGCATAAGCTACCATGCCTGGCCACCTTTGGCTTTTTTTTTTTTTTTCAGGGTGATAAACTGAACATAGGTATATATCATCTATCCAAGATAGTTACTTAATAAAAATTCTTTCTGGTTGCTTTTTATATTAAGGGATCAAAGTTTTAAAATTAAAACAAAAGTCCAGTATCTTTTAAAAGTAATCATTACAGAAAGTACTATGTGAAGATATTTTAAGAAAAGCAGTAAAATCTCATTATAAAGAACTCAAATGCAAATATTTTTCTTTAATGAAATTTAGCTGAAATGGATTCAATGGTAAATATCGCTTTTCTAGCTGTAGAACCTGCACATTCTCTTTATAGTAATATCTCATTATAAAAAACTCAAATGGAAATATTTTACTGCAATGAATTCAGCTAAAATGGATTCAGTGGTAAACATCACCTTTTTTTTTTTTTTGTAGCTGCAGAGCCTGTCTATTCTTTTTATAGGGCAGGAATATACTTGGAAATGCTGTGACCGTAAGAGAAAGCTGGCAATTTTAAGAATGTATTTTATCTATTTCTTCTTGGCTTTTAGATTTGTTTTCTATGGAAGTTCAAGAAAGACGGATTTTACTTTTTCAGGTTCTAAAATAGCATTTATTTAATTAAAAAAACCATATGCTCTATGAATGTTTATTTAAAATATTTTGGAAAATACAGAAAGGCACAAAGTAGTGATTTAAATACCACCTTAATGTGACCTCAAAAGATAATGGTTCTTAACATTTTGATGACTTTGGGCTAGATCAATAATTCTTAACGTTTTTGGGGAGTCATAGATCTGCCTGAGAATCTGATAGAGTTTTGCTTTAATGCAGCCTGTTCATGGACTCTGAAACCAATGATAGATTTCAGATTAAGAATTCTGATGATCTCTAAAGTTCACTGCAGCAATAAAACTTTAAGAATAGGTTAACTTGGCCCAGCGGGGTGACTCATGCCTGTAATCCCAGCACTTTGGGAGGCTGAGGTGGGCACATCACGAGGTCAAGAGATCAAGATCATCCTGGCCAACATGGTAAAACCCGATCTCTACTAAAAATACAACAATTAGCTGGGCGTGGTGGTGTGCACCCGTAGTCCTAGCTACTTGGGAGGCTGAGGCAGGAGAATCACTTGAACCCAAGAGGTGGAGGTTGCCGTTAAGCCAAGATTGCACCACTGAACTCCAGCCTGGTGACAGAGTAAGACTCTAAAAAAAAAGAATAGGGTTAACTTAACTCTATGCAATAAGCTGCTTTTGAAAAAGTTTTGGTTAATCTTGGTTACACAACTCCAGAAAAAAAGGCTTAAAAAATATAAGCTAATGAAGCAATGGTCAACATTACTAGAGATTAGGGAAATGCATATGAAAACCACAATGAGATCCCACTTCACACCACTGGGATGGCTATTATTTAAAAAAAAAAAAAAAAAAAAAAAAAAAAGAGAGAGATGAGGATGTGGAGAAACTGGAACCCTAGTATACTGCTGTTGGGAATGAGAAGCGGTCTAGTGGCTATGGAAAATGGAACTGCAGTTTTTCAAAAAATTACCACATGATCTGCAATTCTACTTCTGGGTATATACTCAACAGAAGTGAAAACAAGGTCTCAAACAGATATTTATACACCCATGTTCATAGCAACATTATTCACAATAGTCAAAAGGTGGAAAAAACTGATGTATCCATTAACAGATGAATGGAATAAGAAAATAGGCATATAGGTATATACATACAACAGAGTATTATTCAGTTTTAAAAAGGAAATTCTGACACATATTACAACATAAATGAACCTTAATGACATCTTGTTAAGTGAAATAAGGTTGTCACAAAAGGACAAATATTTAAATGAGGTAAATAGAATAGTAAAAAATTCAGATATAGAAAGTAGAATGGCAGTTGTCAGTGGGGGCAAGGAATAGAAAATTATTGTTTCATGGGCATAAAGTTTTAGTTTGGGAAGATTCCAGAGAAAGATGGATAACATGGTTGTATAACAATGTGAATGTACTTAATGCCACGGCACTGTACACTTAAAAATGGTTAAAATAGTAAATTTTACGTATGTACATTTTACTACAATTAAAAGAATATATAGGCCATATTTAGATTTGGCTATTAGAAGTTATCTTTTATTTATAATCCTTTAGAAATTCTTGGTAGATATTCCACTACTTTACCTGATAATATTTCTCTACACCACTGTTTCTTTATATCATAATACATGTGGGAAATGATAATGATTGTTTGGAGCACTGGGGTAAAGGATGAAGCTGCTTATAACTGGGCATGACTAGCCTGGGAGCCCTGCTTACCTCAGGCCCCACTTGGTTGTCTCAAGGGCTTAAGGACTCATCACTCATAACTTAGCACAATCATAACCCACTCATGGGAAGCTTGTCTCTGTACCACAAAATATCAACTGACTAACCCAAAATATTAGAAACATATCCTTTAACAAGCAGGCAGCTCAGAAGAGATCTTTTTCAGAAAAGCTTTTGTTGATGTCCTAGTCTCAGGCAGGGACTTTCCCAATGAAATTTCATAGAACTTTGTTCTCATCATAATGTGCATTAAATATCCCATAACTTGACAGTAGACAGGAAAATCTTAATTTCCCCCAGAACCAGACAAAAGCTGTTCAATATAGGTGTGCTGAAGGGACACAATTATTCATTGAACAAAATTAAATGTTTCTTTTTTCAAGAGAAAACTTCAAAAATATTTCAAGTTTCTTCGACACAGTTTGTAGAATAGTTCCAGTTCACAGTAAACAAAAGAAAATGGATGGAACTCAAAGTTGCAGAACATTATTAAAGTCAAATTCTAAAAGCATTAATCTGTGTTGTTAGCTGCCTGTATATATAGATGTATGTCTATATACATATGTAAAATTTGTTGTGTTCATAGGCAAATCTTTCTTTTTCACGGTGAACAAGTAATTTAACTACAGACTGTAGTAAATTTTAAATGTCTTATAATCCTAAGTATCTTTGGCACTACATACAAATTCACACACAATGAAATATATGCTACTTATAAATAGTAGAAATTCTCCAGTGCATGAAGAAAGGACAAATGAAGTTAAAATTTGTAATTCCTTGATTTAACCAAGTTCCAACCTCAGTATTTTTACTTTTTAAAGTGACTAGCATATGAAATTGTTAATCTTCAAACATTTAGGGAAAAATATTATAAGAGAAAAATCAAAGAAGCAAGTCATAATTTCTAATAGCAAGTTGGTAGGACTTTTAAAAAATATGAATTAGAGGAGTCTTACTTGTACAGACAATCTAATTTTAGGCCATTATTGCATTAGGACTAGGGAAACATAAGAAATAATTAGGAAACTATGAGAATGATACACAAACTGCATCTTTCCCCTTTGGAGTCTACTTCCATGTAACTTATGACTGCCAGATTTTCCTAAACTTCTGATACGGTTCTCTGGGTTGGGGAAGTAGAAACATCTAACTACCTCAGCTCTAACGTGCCTTAGTTGTAACAGGATTTAAAAATATGCTAATTTCCAATTTAGAAAGGTGATTTTTATTAATTAGTCTTCAGATAAATTCCAGCTTTGTGGTTAGTTGATGTTTTCCCAGTATAAATAAGAGCTACTCAACCTGTACTGAGATCAGTAAGGGCTTATAGTAAGGCTTTACATGTAGAAAAAGGCCACACTTTATTTTTGTAGCTATCTTTGTTATAACTGAAGTCCAAGTAGTTGCTAGAAAAATGTTCAAAAAGCTGGTCTATGCTGTTTCTTACAAGATAGCTAGATTCCAAAATAAGCTCATTTATAACACTGAACAAAGGTGACACCTGTGAATTACACAATTTTTTTGATTTTTTTAAAAAAGTGCAGTATTTGTTAACTTTTGTGCCATCACAATATCACCACCACCACCCCAAATTTATAAACCTGTCCAAGTCAGAAATACTTTACCACTTTCCAATACTAAGTACGTAAAGTATTTTTGTTGGTAAGGATAACCGTGGCTCTAAAGAAACATGACCTTAAGAAAACCTTGATAAACCATTTAAGTTGAGTCAAACTAAATATCAATTTTCACATGGCATGGTACAGCGAAGAGTTCAAGTTGTAAAATCAAACATGTATGCGGTCCGGTTCTGGCTCTGACACTCACAAGCAGCATGCCCCCTTGGGTAAGTCATTCACTGAGCTTCAGCTTACTGCTTGAACAAAAGGGTCCAGAGTTGCTATAAGAAGTTACCAAAAAAAAAAAAAAGTGAAAAGCCTGGATTTTTTAGATGCTCAATGTATAACATCTTTTATTATACTAGTAGTACTTCCACAGTATTGGTTAAGTTTAAGTTGTGTACGTGAAGCCCATTTTTACGTCTAGTTAATAGAATTTTCAGTTCAGGGACTATTTGGGGATATCGTTCCTTGTTCGTCTGTCATGAAAATGCCCCCTCCGTATTTTCTCAAGCTTTCAAATTCAAATTACCTTAGGGCAGAGTTCTCAACTCTGATAGTAGATTAGAATCACCTGGAAATATTTTGAAAATTACTGACCCCTAAAATCTACCTCAGATAAACTAAATTAGGATATCTGGGGGCAAGATTCACGCATCAGTATTTTAATTAGTACTATTAGTACTTTAAAGCTCCTCAAATGATTGTAATGAGCAGGCAGGGATAAGGAACACTGCCTTGTACTATGTTATATTAATAGGGCAATAGCTGCAAAATGGGAAAACAGTAGGCTTTTTGCTCAACAGATTGACCCAATTAATCTGAAAAGGTAAACCATAACAGCATTGACTAAAGCAAGACAAATGGTAACAGTACTCCCCCGCGCCCCCCACCCTTCCTTAAGAGGTACTGCCTATAGCCTTACATTTTCTCATTTTGGAAGCCCTCTTATTTTATTTAAAATCAAAATGTTAGTATTAAAGCAATTCAACAGTACCAACAGAAAAAAACTTTAAGATCTTTTAAAAACTGTAATTAAACTTGGTTTTTATCCTCCTAAAGTGCTAGTTTTGCTTATATTACGTTAATATAGTGGTATTAATATAACAGCATAATAATTATGAATACTATGTGGCAATATGAACAAAATGCTGTTAGATGAACAAAAGCAAAAATTTTAAGGGCTGAAGAGAATTCATATCTGAGGAGTAACTACTTTATAGGTCTACTGAAGGTCTGTCTTTAAATAAAATGA
>PVKP010030991.1:12475-27498 GCA_004027715.1 Plecturocebus donacophilus
TTTTTTTTTTTTTTTTTTAGACAGAGTCTTACTTTGTCGCCAGGCGCCGGGCTGAAGGCACCATCTAGGCTCTTCCCGGGTTCAAGCAATTCTCCTGCCTCAGCCTCCCGAGTAGCTGGAACTACAGGCGCATGCCACCATGCCCAGCTAATTTTGTATTTTTAGTAGAGACGGGGTTTCACCACGTTGGCCAGGATAGTCTCGATATCTTGACTTCGTGATCCGCCTCGGCCTCCCAAAGTGCTGAGATTACAGGCTTGAGCCACTACGCCCGGCCAGATCTACTGGTGTTTTAAATTTGCTGTTCATCATCAAGTCTTTCCCACATTTTCTAATTACTGACACTTTCATATCCACTTTGAGTGATGGCATTTTTGCTTAGAAACAATAGATTAGAAGTAAAAATTCAGTGTTATAATTTTAACAAACAAAGCTGGCAAATATAATTCTCCAATACTGGACCTGAGATTAAACTACTACTCATCTCGGAGTGCCTTTTACTAAATTCTGAAAAAATACAAAGCAATGAATTTATGCCTAAGGAAACTCAGTTAAGTTTAAAACTTATTTCACTATACCATTAAAGTGTTATTCCTTTTTGTATCTTTAGTTTCTGCCTTGAGACTGAGAAGAAAAGTTATAAACAAGCAAAGTAACATCTACTTTAATTTAAACCAGGCTCTACAGATGCTAAGAAAGAATACACTGGAGGAATCTTTCCATAAAGATACAATGTTGAACTAAAAAGCTCAATTAAAATATACAAAAATAAACTAAAAATGAAAATGACATCACTGGATTCTATATCAGACCATTCTAACTATGAAACCTGAGGGAAAAAAGGATTAGGTTTCTTTCAGTACTGTGATGACAAACATGAGTTCTATATACACCTAATAGAATGTACATATACACCTAAAACAAGGGGTTAGACTGTTATAATGAGACTTTTCACTGGGAAAAAAATACACACCCAATGAATATTTTAGCTACAAGTATGAATGATGACCCAGGGTCATCACTTGGGAACAATGCTTTCAATTCTGCCAATACTTAGGAAATATGACATGATGAAAAAAAAGTAACTTGAGAAAATGAGAATGTGGCCACTATATTTTCTGAGATCCAAGTATCCAAAGAACTGGCAAAATTGACTCAAAGTAGCCAGGCGCCATGGCTCACGCTTGTGATCCCAGCACTTTGGGAGGCTAAAGTGGGTAGATCACCTGAGGTCAGGAATTCAAGACCAGCCTGGCTAACATGGTGAAATTTCACCTCCACAAAAATACAAAAATTAGCCAGGCATAATGGTAGGTGCCTGTAATCCCAGCTACTGGGCAGGCTGAGGTGGGAGAATCGCTTGAACCTGGGAAATGGAGGTTGCAGTGAGCCAAGATCATGCCACTGTACTCCAGCCTGGGCGACAGAGCAGGACTCTGTCTCAAAAAAAAAAAAAAAAAAAAAAAAAAAAAAAAAAAAAAAGACTCAAAGCTTGAAAGCTTGAATTTCATAATAAGTAGTTTTTAAATGAAACCAAATAGCCCTTTGGTAATACTAAAAGTATTTTAGAAACTGGAAAACTGAACATGAAGGTGCTAACAATATATGGAAGCAAGGGTGCCTTTCAGAAGAAATCATTTAAAAAAATTTTTTTTGTAGAGATGGGGTCTTGCTATGTTGCCCAGGTTGGTCTCAAACTCCTGGACAAAAGTGATCTTACTGCCTTGGCCTCCCAAAGTGTTGGGATTACAGGTGTGAGCCACCGTGCCCTGGCAGAAGAAATAATTTCTTTGCATTACTGCTGGCATTACCCCTCCAATACTGAGCAACCACTATTTGTCACAAAAAGAGATTAGTTATGATCACCTTTAAGAAAGATTATAAATATTTGAAAACAAGAAACAAAACTGCTAGAACAAATTAAATTATGGTATCTCCCTTAGATAGTAATCACCTAATATATTTGAACTTTAAAAAGATACAAAAATAAAGCTATAATAATCCAAGAGTTTCAATATTATGCAAAATTTAGGAGCAGCAATATAAAACTAGGAAAAAAAAAAAAGGCTGTTCCACACTTTT
The DNA here is from genome assembly GCA_004027715.1 of Plecturocebus donacophilus. Taxonomy (NCBI): domain Eukaryota; kingdom Metazoa; phylum Chordata; class Mammalia; order Primates; family Pitheciidae; genus Plecturocebus; species Plecturocebus donacophilus. The sequence goes on from PVKP010030991.1 coordinate 14,558, forward strand.
TAAATTTTTGCTTTACTCTGTCAATATACTATTTTAGAATTCATTATGGTCGCTAAATAAAATTCATGGCCTTTTAAATTAAAACTTTCTTCTTCAAAAAAAAAACTATTGGCTGGGTGCGGTGGCCCATGCCTGTAATCCTAGCACTTTGGAAGGCTGAGGCAGGTGGATCACAAGGTCAAGATCAGGAGTTCAAGACCAGCCTGGCCAACATGGTGAAACCCCATCGCCACTAAAAAATTAGCTGGGCGTGGTGGCATGTGCCTGTAATCCCAGCTACTCAGGAGGCTGAAACAGAAGAATCACTTGAACCCGGTAGGTGGAAGTAGCAGTGAGCTGAGATCAAGCCACTGCACTCCAGTCTGGGTGACAGAATAAGAGTACATTTCAAAAAAAAAAAAAAAAGAAAAAGAAAACTATTTACAGCTAAGGGGTATGCTTTATTAAAAGTTATTCTTGGCTGGGCATTGTTTCTCACACCTATAATCTCAACACTTTGGGAGGCTGAGGTGGGCGGATCACAAGCTCAGGAGTTTGAGACCTGCCTGGCCAACATGGTGAAACCCTGTCTCTACTAAAGAAAATACAAAAATTAGCCAGGCATGGTGGTGTGTGCCTGTAATCCCAGCTCCTCGGGAGGCTGAGGCAGGAGAATTGCTTGAACCCAGGAGATGGAGGCTGCAGTGAGCGGAGATCGCACCACTGCACTCCAGCCTGGGCAACAGAGCAAGACTTCATCTCAAAAAAAAAAAAAAAAAAAAAAAAAGTTACTCTCTATTGCTGCTCCTTCTTCCATCCATTATTGCCTTCATGGGCTATCTTGTAACTAGCTGGTCTCTTGTAGTTCTCTTGTGTTAGGGTTACCAGTTTTTCATATAAGAAACACTGGGAAGCATCCCATTTATCCCTTTTCTCTCCAATTCAGTCCAATAAATCCACTGAAATAAATTTATTGCCTAAATTTATTTCTAATCTGTCTCTTTTCCATTTTCACTGAGAATGTGTTGGCTTAAACCCCTGTATCTTGCCTCTGGAAAATGGCAAGTTTATTTTTCTGCCAACAGTATTCCCCCCTGCCCTATCAAATATTGTTTACACCAACAAAAATCATTAAAATACAAATTTGATGCCAGTTTACTTTTTGTAGTCCTTTAATTTTGTCTCCTACATATAGAATAAAGTACAACTTCTTATGAAGATATATAAGGCCCTCTATTATTTAGCCCCCGCTTACCTAATCATCATCATCTCTCATCATAATCCAGCTGATTCATCTTAGATGGCCATATTCTCAGGCCTCTGTGCCTTTCCACAAACTTTTTGTTTTGCAAGAGAAAAGGCCTTCTCTCAACCATTTTCCATCTTACTCTAAGCATCAATTCCTATATAAGCAAGTCATGATATTTACCTGATCTGTCAAATGGTTATGCCTTATTTCTAAGAGCTTTCACAGCATATATATATGTTTTGTTTATAACACATACTTCATTGAATTCTTTTAAGAAATCAGTGCATGTGGAAATACTAAAAAACAGTATAAAAGGGTTATAAGAAGTAAAAATGTTCCTCTGCCTTCTACCCTCCATTAGTAACTCTTTCTTTTTTCTTTTGGAGACAGTGCCTTGCACTGTCACCCAAGCTGGAGTGAAGTGGCGTGACCATAGAACACTGCAGCCTTGACCTCCTGGGCTCAAGTGATCCTCCAATGGCCTCAGCCTCCCAGATAGCTAGGACCAAAGGTGGATGTCATCACATTCAGCTCTTTCTCTCTCTTTTTAAAAATTTTTTTGTAGAGATGGAGGTCTTGTTCTTGCCATTTTGCCCAGGCTGGTCTCAAACTCCTGGCCTCAAGTGATCCTCTCGCCTTCACCTTCTAAAGTATTGGGATTATAGGCAAAAGCCATCATGCCTGGCCACTCATTAACATTTAAACTGCTTTTAGTTCTGTTGGTCACTTCCATAAAGAGTAATATGGTTCCATCTATAGTTCATGAGACACCACAACTTTAAGAGATCTATTAGTTCCCCTTTCCTTCCAACTTTATTTTAATTCTTTTAGTGGTTACCTTTGTAACATTAGATATTATGTTTTTGTACAACAAACAGAGTATCATACCAACTGTGTTCTTACAGTCCAGTTTCCATGCCTATTTTTTCTACTCCTTGAAGACAAGGAGTCTTATTTTGACATTCTTTGATCTTATCACAGGAAGAAATATTCAGTGTATAAATGGAAAGTTTATTTTGATTCTGAGGTGGGCATGTGTAGGAAATATAGTTGTTTAAGGCAGTTAGAATTACTTTAGGGGTGTATTTTCATTTTGAGCATTACAATCTGCAAATGTAGCAGAAAGTTGTAATATGTTTAGATAGAATATGATCCTAATTAAAAATTACAGAAAAGAACTATTTATTTTTCATATTAAAATCACACACAAAATTTTTAAATAATATTTTTGTTTCAATGAATAACTTCACAAAATACACTTTCAAACTTTTGTTATACAAACACATGAAACATATTGATGGCCACTTAATTCACTGTTTGACCTTAGGTAAGATCTCTATGCCTGATATTCAACTATGAAATAAAGATAATAATGGTATTTACTGAGTTGTTGCGAGGTTCTATAAATTTATTCATTTAAAGTGCTTGGAACAGCACCTTCAGATAATAACAACTTAATGAATGTTAGTGGTTATTATTAAGTAAACGTTCATGTTATTATTTAGCTTTTTTTTTTTCTGGGAGACGGAGTGCTGGGATTACAGGTGTGAGCCACTGCGCCTAGAATATGTTATTTAGTATTACTGCTACTCAGGAGTCTTAGCAATTCTTACACTGAATTTGAACTGTTGCCAAACATTATTCGTATGTTTAAAAAAAGCTTCTTTGTGAATAATGCCTTTATATTATAATAACATGTTAAAGACTTTAGACTTTTGTTTGCTTTGAAGGTATCAGTCTATGTACTGATGCTTACAGACACACGACAAAAGTGAAGCTATTTTAAGCAGCTGTGAAATTTCTTTAGCGACTACAATTTCACGCACAGTTAGCTTAACCTCCATTTCATCCTTCTATGTTTCACACATCAATAGCATTCTCTTTCTGACAGCCTGAAGCTTAAAAGTTGCCATTGTCTTGAATAATGCTGTTTAAGCTGACTTCTGAATTCCTCTGCAACTGGCCACACAGTAACCATGCAAACTGATATCAACTAAATGATTTGATGCTCTTCTATCTGAATTAAGAAAAATTATGTAATTTATATAAAATGTTGTCTGGTTGGGCCTTAAATAAAGCCCAATGTGGGAACATATTCTTGAAAAATATCAAGTAACAGGAGCCATTAAAGTCTGTGGTAAACTGAAAAATAAAGATTTGATAATTTTAAATAAAAACTAGTAACAGAATTCTACTATTAATATTGTTAAATACAAATGGCAAAAGGGGACTTCAGAAAGCCAGTCCAGTGTTTTATATGGAACTCATTCAACTTCTTAAAGTAACTATGTAAAGCAGGTGACTTAAAATTAGTCCAGTTCCAACTAGATAATGGAGTGGGAAGTGGAGGGCATCCAATTACATTCATAAATTTGTTATACACTGTTAGGTCTACTTATTCAATTCTAGTATAATAGATTAATATTGAAGATAAGTATTATTTATCCTATTATCTGAAAAGTAGATCCTTAAGTGAAAAAAAAATCCTTTTATGAAATCCCTGACCTGTTGAATTATTTGCCAGAAAAAGTAATGGCATGACTTGGTGATCTGCAGCCTACACTTCTACTGGTATTTTGTGAGGGGATCAAGATGTTCTAAAACTCAAATATAAGAAATCTCTTCTCGATGTGGAGTTTTGTTTTTTTTTAATATTACTTTTAAGCTTTTCTTTTCCCAGTTTTTCTTAAGCCTCTGAAATCTGATACCAGGTGGCAGATTACATATATAAATAAGTAACAAAGGAATGTTAGCAGAAAAATCTGAAATAATTGTGATTAGTTGGATAGCTTGTTTTTTTCATACATTATTTTTACATTACAAACATATAGCTCAATTTATTTTCTACTATAATGTCACCTCTGATTTCAAAAATATCATGGTTTCCTCCTGATCTGTCATCTGAATAGTGAAAACCAATAAATAATATATTCTATTCTAAACTGACTTTAAAATATGAGTCTCCTTCAATTTTCTGATTAGGTTTGTCATAGAAAATTGAGTTTCACCTTGACAACTAGGTTGGTTTATGCTTATAATCCCAGTGATTTGGGAGGCCAACAGGGGAGGACAGCTTGAGGCCAGGAGTTCAAGACCAGCTTGGGCAACATGGTGAGACTCTGTCTCTACAAAAATAGAAATTTGGCTGGGAGCTATGATGCAGGTCAATAATCCCAGCTACTTGGGAGGCTGAGGTGGGATCACCAGAGGCCTGGAGTTGGAGGCTGCTGTGAACTATGACTATACCACCACATTCCAGGAACCCTGGCGACAGGCTCTTTCTTTTATTTTTTTTGAGATGGAGTCTCACTCTGTTGCCCAGGCTGGAGTGCAGTGGTGCAATCTCAGCTCAGTGAAACATCTACCTCCCAGGTTCAAGTGATTCTCCTGCCTCAGCTGCCCGAGTTACTGGAACTATAGGCATCCACCAGCACACCTGGCTGATTTTTGTATTTTTAGTAGAGATGGGGTTTTACCATACTGGCCAGGCTGGTCTCAAACTCCTGACCTTGTGATCCACCTGCCTCAGCCTCCCAAAGTGCTGAGAGAAAAGAACGAAAGAAAGAAAGAAAGAAAGAAAGAAAGAAAGAAAGAAAGAAAGAAAGAAAGAAAGAAAGAAAGAAAGAAAGAAGAAAGAAAGAAGAAAGAAAGAAAGGAAAGAAAGAAAGAAAGAAAGAAAGAAAGAAAGAAAAGAAAAGAAAAGAAAAGAAAAGAAAAAGAAAGAAAGAATGAAAGAAAGAAAAAATTAAGCTCCACTTTAACAATGGTCTTGAGAATTCTTTTTTATTAGCACAACCATTTTTTCTCCAAATGCAATCTTTCACACATTTTAAAGTGATCAAAATGGCACATTTATGAAGTGGAAAATTTGTAGTATTTTCCTCATTAAAATATGTCAGTTGAAAGGATAAAAATTTAAAACTAGAATTGTCTGACATAATTTATTTCTGTACTTTGTTTCATATAAGTAGTTGTAAATAGCAAAAATTTTAATACTACTTATTCTGTAATATTTCCTCTTGATTCAACTAATCCAGGAACTTGAAAGAGGTATAATAGAAAATATTGCTCCAAATTTTTATCATTGGCAAATCTAATAGTTTATATTTTGTATCTATTTTCTTTTACCCTACTTTATCAATAGCAATTATTATCATGCTATTCTGAACTCTCTAAATTTTCTATTCTTTCAGAATAAATGCAAAACCCTAAAAATGCTAAAACCAACTAAATCAAAATATTTTGGCAGAAGAAAGAAAAAACTACAAGGAACTTGGGAAACGAAGATCTTTTTAAAAGAAAAGGTACTAACTAAAGAAATAGGGGGATACAGGCAGGGGGCGGTGGCTCATGCCTGTAATCCCAGCACTTTGGGAGGCCAAGGGGAGTGGATTACCTGAGGTCAGGAGTTCCAAACCAGCCTGGCCAACAAGGTGAAACCCCGTCTTTACTAAAAATACAAAAACTAGCTGGGTGTGGTGGCAGGTTCCTGTAATTCCAGCTGCTTGGGAGGCTGAGGCAGGAGAACTGCTTGAACCCGGGAGGTTGAAGTGAAATGATATCGCACCATTGCACTCCAGCCTAGGAAACAAGAGTGAAACGTTGTCTCAAAAAAAAGAAAAAAAAGGGAGTGGGGGGATATAGTTAGGGAGAAATACAAAAGTTCTAAAGTAATGTCTGAAAGCAGCTGAAATCATTGTTATTAAGATAAGAACCTCTAGTAAGGAAACAATAAAAAAGTATCTAGCAGTCATAAGTTCGAGTTCACAGAATTTGAAAGATAAAAGATGAGAAAAATAATCAACTTATTTAACCCACTGAAATACTAAATCTTATATATCTTAGAAAATAGTAAGTAGTTCAAAAATTCTAACAAAAAAATATTTATGTGCATCCCAAGAAAATCCCAGGAAACAATTTTAATCTGATGGTCATGTTTACTTTTAAAAAATATCTATTAAGGTTAGTGGTCAAATTGGAATCACTAAAAAAGTTGTGTTAAATAATTAACATTATCTCTTTTTAGATAGATTTGGGATGCTTATGGCATCCTTGTAAGTAAAATGTAGAAATGAGAGATCTATATTTGTAGTTAGATAATTATAACCAAAGAGTGTTACCAATGGATAACTGCCAACATGGAGACAAGTTTCCTTATTCTTTCAGTTTTTAAAAATATATTTCAGGATATGAGTGAAATATATGAAAAAGATATTTATCAAGTAGCTACAAAGTTAAGTATATACTCAACACAGCTTTTTAAAAAAGTCAACTTCTCCAACTTGTTCTTAGTAAAAACAGCCTTAATCTAGGGCAAGAACTTATAAAATACTGTGTGCTAAAGGCTGGAGATCCATAAACATTTAAAAAATCAAAGAGCAGGATGGGTGCAGTGCTTCACACTTGTAATCTCAGCACTTTGGGAGCCAAGGCGGTGGATCACCTGAGGTCAGGAGTTTGAAACCAGCTTGGCCAACATGATGAAACCCTGTTTCTACTAAAAATATAAAAAATTAGCTAGGCTTGCTGGGGGGCACCTGTAATCCCAGCTACTCAGGAGGCTGGGGCAGGAGAATCGCTTGAACCTGGGAAGTGGAAGTGGCAGTGAGCCAAGATGGTGCCATTATACTTCAGCCTGGGCAACAAGAGCGAAACCATCTCAAGGAAAAAAAAAATCGAAGAGCATTCTTTCTTGGGAGAGAAAGAAAAGCAAAATAATTGATACAACATAGTATGAATCAAAGTACTTACTGTTAAAAATAAACCTTTACTACCAATAATAGTAACATCGTTGTATGACAGCTTTACAAATCATAATACTTCAAACAAAATTCAGCATATACAAGTCAAAGACAGTATTAGAAGGAAACAACAGAAACTAAATACCAATTTAGTTTTAATTGGGTAACACAAATTTAGTTTGTGGTAAGAAAAAAAACTAAATACTAAATACAAATGATCTTTCCAGTCTAATTTATAATTTAAATAGCTCTAAGGGCTTTGATGAAAATATTTAAAAGATAATCAAATTTGGCCAGGCACAGTGGCTTACGCCTGTAATCTCAGCACTTTGGGAGGCCGAGGTGGGCGGATCACAAGGTTAAGAGATCCAGACCATCCTGGCCAACCTGGTGAAACTCTGTCTCTACTTAAAAAATACAAAAATTAGCTGGGTGTGGTGGCGTGCACCTGTAGTCCCAGCTACTCGGGAGGCTGAGGCAGGATAACTGCTTGAACCTGGGAGGTGGAGGTTGCAGTGAGCCAAGATCACGACACTGCACTCCAGCCTGGCACCTGGTGACAGAGCGAGATTCTGTCTTAAAAAAAAAAGAAAAGAAAAGAAAAAGACAATCAAATTCACTATTAATTTGCTTGAACAGCAGGTTTTAAAACAGGTTTACCTGGAAAGATTGAACTACCTATCGTTGACTCTGTTTTCAGATGTAAAAGGTAAGGTTAGGTGTCTCAAATTACTAGCAATAGGTGTGTAGACTAATAGTCCATATTCCTTTAAACTAGATTTAATGTTACAATTAAGTGTCAGGTATTACGTTCTTTTTCTTTCACGTTTCATCCAACACTGGGTTCTTACTATAAATGAACAAAAGCACCTATTAATTATTCTTTGGCTTCATTTGGCCAGAAGTTAGGAAGACTGGAGAACGACAGGATCCAAGCATGTTACAGGGAGTCTACTTCTCCTTTGCTTGCTCATCATGGTGGAATGGGATCCTGATTTTCCTTCATATTTGCTTTGCTTGATCTAACAGACCAGACAAGAAATCAGTTGAGTTTTACTAAAAAATGTAAAAGCTAGAGATTTCTTTACACTTGATTAAGCAACTTAAATTTTACCTTATCTCATCTAACCCACCAAATGGAAGGAACATACTAGAAAACAGTACCTTTTTGGTTTCAAATTGTGCTTCTTCCTGACAGCATCCTCTGCAATTGGGATCCAGCTGAAGCAAGTTGAACTGTCCGAGAAGATCACAAGAGCTGCAGAGCAAGTTGCTAGAGAAGCCTAACTCTCTGCATGCCTCAGATGAAAACTCTGCCCCAAAAGCAGACACCTGAAAATAAAAAATGGGAAAAACACAATTCCATATTTAATTACAAAGCTTCCCAAAAAGAGAACATGGGGTTGTCAAAAACTAACACACTGAAGGTGAGTTATATTTATCATCTTTCGGCCTAGCTAAAATATGGATTAACAAAGACACATTATTGTTCATGATGTTTATTACTTAAGTATTCTCTTAAAGATTTATTGTTTTTAAAAAGGAATTTCTCATAAGAAAACAGAATTTTCATTTCAAGAACTCAACATCTGTTCATATGGGTCTATGGAATAAGATTAACTGTAGGATTCATCTACAGTCACATCTAGCAGAGAAGGACAGCAAAGGGGATGGTATAGGCAAGAGCATGCCAGAATTCAAACTTTTGGTTTTAGGTAGGTAACAGTGCTACCACTTACAAGATGTGTGACCCTGGAAAAACAATCCTCCCTAAGCTTTAATTTCCTCACTCATAAAGTAAGAGATAATACTTCCTACATAAAATAGATTGCTATGGTTACTTTACATAAATCATTACATTTAATCAGAGATGATTTAATCAATCAGAATGGCTGACAAAAGCAGGCTTTCAACAATATTCTCTTCCTTCATCCACTGTTTTTTACATATCAGTGAATATGATATAACCTCCATTTGTTGAAGGTCAATCCTTCTTCTTCCTCTTTAGATTTTATCTTCTCTATCTACATAGATATTTCATTTCATCAATACCTCAACCCTTTGGTATATTTAAGCCCTATGGTCCTCTAACTGCTCTTCCCATATTCTGTCATTTCTGAATTATTACTATTGCTTGGTATCTGTTATTTTTATTTTTTCCTAACTCCCTAACTCATTAATATAGCCTGGTTTCTGCTCCTGCTACTCCACAAAATTTGCCCAAAATTACCAAATGTAAAGGCATTCAAAACTGCTCTGCTTCAACTACCCCGTCCAAAGGCTTGTCCTCCTCTTCTTTTCTCTTCTATGCATCTCTTAAATGCTGCTGTTTCCCACAGTTCTGTTTTTGGCTCTCTCTTAGCTTTACATGCCTTCTATTTATGATTGCATCTTTATCCATGGCTTCAGATACCCATTTATTGAAAACTCTCAAACATTTTTCTTGAATATCAGGCTTCCAAAGCCAACAGTTCACTCAACATCTTATTTAAGTGTTGAATACACACTGCAAGTTCAAAATCTCCAACAGTGAAACTTATTTTTCTCCTTAAATCTATTCTTCCTAAGGTATTCAGTATCTTAGTAAAATGGCACCATTTCCCTGACAAGCTAGTTGCCCAGGTCAGTCATTCTACTGACTTACACTACATACTCTTCATCATTCTCATAACCAATTAATACATTTTCATAATTTTCTTGAAGAGCTATCAAATCTTTTCCTGCCTCAGTGGCTTAAATGTTCACTGTCAATGCTACTATTTCTAGCCATAAGGAATTCCTTTAGTACCCTGAGTCCTACTCAAACACACTTTTGCTCATAGTCTCCCTTATACCTAAGGCTCCGTTTCTACTTCTTCACCTTTTTATCCCCTACTTGTTTTCAATAACCTGATCATTATTGGTCTTCTAGTAAGCCTTCTCTGACAAAATAAATAAATAAATCTCAATCTTTAGCCATAGTACTTTTCTTCGAGAAAGTTGTGCCCAGTTGAAAAACACTATCGTTCATGACACTGAACTATGTAAATCTGACTCCTCACTATGAACTCTTCTGAGGGCAAGCATTAAGTTGTTTCTCTGTCTTTCCCTCACTGGTGACAGTTTTCATATAGCTTTTGAATAAATAAATTGGTCAAAGCCACAGCTTCAAGTAGGAGAAATTTCAAATCGACTACAACTGATTGATCTTCTAGACCAAGGATCTGTAAACTTTATGCAAAGGGCCAGATAATTATGTTAGGCTTTGGTGGCTATATGGTTTCTATACAACTATTCAACTCAGCTACTGCAGTACAAAAAGCAGTCATAGATAAAATATGAATGAATGAATGAGTGTGCCTGTGTTCCAATAAAACTTTGTTTTATTTTGTTATTTATGTTAATTTGTTCTACAGAAACAGGGTTGACTGAATTTGGCCCACCAGCTGCAGTGTGTCAATCTTCTTCTAAACTCACCAGATAGATTAACATCCAGTGGCATTTCCCAATGAAAAAAAATTTAAGTACTTGTTGGCATTTTCACTCAAAATGCTGATTTGACATTTTATATATCTTTAACCCTATCTCTGTAATAATGCCATATGAATATATTTTCCAAAACAAATGAACCATCCCAGCCTAGTGGGAGGGATCTGTGACTGTTGGTTAATTTGTGTGGTTCATCTCTCTAGTTTAACTGTAAGACACCTGCTACCATACTAGCACTTTGGGTAATGTCTCCATTAGTAAAGTGATCTGCCCCATCTATTTCACAGGTTAATTTGAAAATCAATTATAACAATGAACAGACTGTATTTTCCAAAGACAACACAATCAATATGTATCAAAGTCTGCATCAATATGTACACATCATTTCACACTTCTTAAAATGTGAATGTTAGTCCTTCACTGAGAAGTGGGGTCTATGTTCCCTCCCCTTGAATCTGGGCAGGGGCCATGACCGTTCTGACCAACAGAGTTTAAAAGAAGTTATGCGATTCTAAGCACAGGTCATAAAAGAGCAAACAGCCTCTGCCTGACCAGTATTCTTTCTTTCTAGGAACATCAACTTTGGATCTACTGTAAAGAAGTGTGTAACAGAGAGACAACATGGACCATGTAGAGAGCAACTGAAAACTCCAGCTGACAACCAGTATCAACTACTAGCCATGTGAGTAAACCACCTTCAGATTTCAGGCCCCAGTGTTTCAACTGAGGTCTGAGATACCAAAGAACAGACAAGCCATCCCTGCTGTGCCCTGTCAGAATTCCTGACTCACAGAATTTGAAAGCGAAATAAACAATTGTTTTATACTACTAAATTTTAGGATAATTCTATTTTGCAGCCATAGTTACTGAAAGAGGCAATAAGAATGAAATCAATTTGACAATTGTGAATTCCTTACCTTTTACATTTTTACCAAATGTAAAAAACTGCTATCAAAACCTGTAAAATAACCTCAAACGAATAATCATGCAATCGTACTATTTGGTTTTATTCTGGCATTTATGGAGCACCTACTGACAAGTAGCATGATTATGCAAAACATTACGTATTTCAAAGTCTTAACACATCTAGATTCAAATGCCATCACAGAGCAATCTTACTTCTAAACCGGAATTATTATCATTTATCTTATGGAGTTTTGAGGATTAAAGAAGAAACTGAACAGAAAGCATCTAGCATCCTGCCCAGTATACAGTAAGTATTGAATACATGTTGGTATTAGGCTCACCTTCCACTGAAAGCTTAAAAATTACAAAACGGGGAGAGATCCAAGATGGCCGATTAGCAACAGCTCAGGAATGTAGCTCCCAGTGAAAGCGCAGAGAACGAGTGGACGCTGCACTTTCCGACGAATTTTTGTTGCCCACAGACCCGGAGATTCCCGGCAGAGCAGCCACACGGGTCGCCAGCGCGACTCTTGGCCAGTGCGGCTGTTTTGCCGGCGCCCTAGCGCGGCGCTTCCCAGTGCGGAGTATACAGGACGGTCGGGCTCGGCTGGTCCCATCCCCACAAGGAGAACAGCAATTGGAAGCGCTGAGGACTGAGAGTTTCACAGCAAGCAAAGCGAACCGGGAAGGTGCGGCTCTGTGGGGAAGGGGCGTCTGCCAAAGGAAAACTAAGAAACAGAAAAACTTCATCACCGGGCGGAGAGAGATCCAAGATGGCCACATAGCAGCAGATCAGGATTGTAGCTCCCAGTGAAAGCGCAGAGAGCGAGTGGATGCCGCAATTGCAGACGAATTTTTGATGCCCACAGACTGGGAGATTCCTGGCGAAGGAGCCACACGGATCGCCGGCGTGGCGCTTCTCGGTGCAGATTGTACGGGACTGGATGCCCTTTTAGTCGGGCAGGGCTGGTCCCATCCCCACAAGGAGAACAGCAATTGGAAGCGCTGAGGACTGAGAACAAGCACAGCTGAACCCGGGAAGGCCCAGCTCTGTGGGGAAGGGGCGCCCCCCGAAGGAAGACTAAGAAACAGAAAAAACTTCATCACCAACAAGCCGGACGTCCACTCAGAGACCCAATCTGTAAGTCGGCAATTACAAAGACGACAGGTGGATAAATCCACAAAGATGGGAAGAAACTAGTACAAAAAGGCTGAGAACACCCGAAATCAGAATGCCTCTCCTCCTACAGGGGATCGCAGCTCCTCATCAGCAAGAGAACAAGGCTTGACGGAGGATGAGTGTGATGAACTCACAGAATCAGGCTTCAGAAGGTGGATAATAAGAAACTTCTGTGAGCTAAAAGAATATGTTCCAACATTAGAAAAGAATGTTTCTAAAGCAAAGAAACTAAGAACCTTGAAAGAAGATTTAACGAAATGTTAACGAGAATGGACAACTTAGAGAAGAACATAAGTGAATTGATGGAGCTGAAAAACACAACACGAGAACTTCGCGAAGCATGCACAAGTTTCAACAGCCGAATTGACCAAGCAGAAGAAAGGATATCAGAGGTCGAAGATGAACTCAATGAAATAAA
>PVKP010030992.1:0-27381 GCA_004027715.1 Plecturocebus donacophilus
AGCCTTGGCCTTCTCTATTGGGAGGATTCCTTTCCGGTCATATACATGGCCTTGGTCTCTCTATTGGGAAGATTCCTTCCTGGCGGTATGCAGAGCCTTGATCCTGTGCATTGATGAGGCCCATTTTCCCCCTCACTCATTCAACAGCTATTTACACTGAGATACGGACCAGGAAGGGCCGGGCCCTGCCTCTGAGACCACACAACCTGGAAGAGGAGATCGATCCGGCAAATGGTGTAGAAGACCCTGGGAAACACAGGGGAACTCCCAGGGCCGCCCCCTCCAGCTGCCGGGGAGGGAGAGAGGGCAGGCAAGTCGGGCAGGAGGGAGTGAGGTTTGGGCTGAGAGCCGCGGGGGAGAGAGCACGGCTGTGGGGCCACCCACCTGGTGCCTCCAAAGCCAACTCTGTTTCCGAAGACGGAGAAGCTTTGAGGACCATGTTCTGGAAAGTCAGGCAGCCGCGTTTTCTCTGCCTTTGAAGAGCTGAGGAAGCACGTTTTATTTCCGCTCCAGTGGTCTGACAATAACCAAGCAGTGAAATGGTCACTTTTTCTTAAAAACGTCCTAAAGGATCTAAGCTCCCGCCAGCACCAGCACCCAGAGCTGCACCCCGTCCCCCACTGCAGGACAGGAGTCCAGAGCACCCCTTGTCCCTTTACCCAGTTCCCGTCATGAGAGGGGCTGGGGCCGGCGGGCAGTGGCTATAGCGGCAGGTGCGGCCACCCTCGGTCGTGCCTGGAGGGGCCCTGTCCAGAGTCCAGCACCTCTGGGTCCCGATTCTGCCTGGAAGGTTGAGTCCTCCACATTCAAACCCGGGCAGTCCTCTGGGGCCATTCCCCTCCCCCCACCCCGACTCAGTCAGCTGGAGGGGGAGAAACTAAGATGTGGCAAAATGAGCCTTCTCTGGAACATTCCAGGTCCATGGCCACGTAGCCAGACCAGGGGGTCACTCTCAGAGACAGCTGGAAACTGAAAACCAAGTAGCGACATGGGAGTGTTGTTTCTACAGATGCCTTGGACCTGAAAACGCTCTCAGGAGTGTGAGCATCTGAGGGACCCACAGCCTGCACTGGGAACACCTTTCTGGTACCCACCAGCCACCTCCAGGCTCCGTTCTGAAGAACGTTGGTCCAAAGGCGCTTTGGCTCCCTCTCTCCATTCCTCGAGTCTGCTGAGCCCCCTCTGGATCCTGCCCTCAGCTCCGCGGCCTCTGGTGGACCAGGTGCTGTTACCGTCAGGGTGGCCAGACCTCCCTATTGCCACCCCACGCCTGTGGTCTCCCTGGTGTCCCACTCGGGATAAGTCCTATGTTGTCGTCCTCATTCTTGCCCCCATTTTATACAGGAGAACACACACCCCAGTTTTCCTTTAGGAAGCCGCGACCTACAAGCTCAGGGTGTGATTTGGGTGCTGATGTCTGGGCTCCAGGAATGTGTGCACGAGACAGACTGGTCCAGTCAGGCTTTCAACCCGCCCAGGCGCAGGCATGGCACAGAAAAGCCTGGCCCTGCCCTGAACCCAACAGATGCAGATGGGGCCAGGAGGACTGCAGAGACGTCTGCCCCGAGAGGCAGCGTTGTCTCAGGTCATCAACCCCTGACCTTTTCAGCTCTGTGTCATTTAATCCAGCTGTGTATCTTTTCCAAATCAATTTCATTGAATTTCTGCATTTGAAAAGGAAAGAGTGATGAATACTTCGATGGCGGATCCAGAGATGGACTCAGGGGTTGCATAGCTGTCCCTGTCCCTGGAGGCGCTCACCACCGGCTGCCCCCACATGGCCACCATGCAGCACCTGCGCCGGGGGTGCCTCGAAGGAACTGGGTGCCCGCCCTGCAAAGCCTCGCCTTTCCCTCTTGTGTCGGCTCAGCCCCTCCCTGCACCCAAATGCCCTGAAGCCGGGCGGGCTGCTGCCCCTTGGACTTGTTTCCGAGGTGCCAGGGAGCCGCAGGGGGAGCAGCTCAGCCTCGGGCCCCCTCTCTCCTGCACACCAGGTTTTCCGTAACTTGGCGGCAGCATCTGACTTCCAAAGGCAGCCCAAATCAGAGCCCTTTCTTGAGGTAATAATGCTTCATTTTCTCCTTTCTCGTGGAGTGGGGCTCATCTCCCACACCCTCCCTCACAGCGACACGCATCATCAAAATTTAACTTCCTGCATCTGTGCGAGATAAATAGGGCTCTGCAGGAATGGGCTGCAAACCAATATCCATCTCCCTCCTCCCAAAAAGCTGGGCCGCCAGCCAATGGTTTTGTTCCTAGAGGAGAGGAGAGGAGAGGCTGACCTGACGCAGTCTCACGGCTGATGCGCTCTGTTTCCAGGCCAAGGCCAAGTGAGGGGACGAGGGAGGAAGCCGGGGACGCGGAGGTGGCCCAGCAAGAGCTGAGGCGGGAGGGAATGAGCGCCCTTTCCTTTCCTGAGCGTTGTTAGAAAGCGGCAGAACAGCTTGTTTATTTAGAGATGAGACAGTGTCTCACCGCCTCCCAGGCTGGAGCGCAGGGGCGCGACCTCGGCTCACGGCACCCTCCACCTCCCAGGTCCAAGCGATGCTCCTGCCTCGGCCTCCCACGTAGCTGGGATTTCAGGCAGGTGCCACCACACCCGGCTAATTTTGTACTTTTAGTAGAGATGGGGTTTTACCATGTTGGCCAGGCTGGTTTCAAACTCCTGGCCTCAGGTGATCCACCCGCCTCGGCCTCCCACAGTGCTGGGACTCCAGGCGTGAGCCGGTGGCACCTGGCTCTGGAGAACGTTTCTATCCGTGTCATACACTGACTCAAGCAGCTCCCAACGCTGCACTTCCTTAGGAATATGGCACACCTGATTCCTTTGCTTATTAGGTAGGATAATTTATTTTACAGGATTTAAATCATATCAACACAGTGTTGATCCAAGATATGGGAGATACCCCCAAGTGATTCAGAATTGGTACCTTGTCATTACTGAAGAAACATTGGTCAAATGCTCAAACTATCCAGAAGCATAAGAAGAAAAAGATGAAAGCCTCCGCCTCACTCCTGAGCCTCAGCCCCACCTCGCACCCTCCCTGCACACACACTCAGGTTAAGCACTGGACTGCTAAGGACGGGTCTGTTTGGAAAGCTCGCTCCCATTACAGTAATGGCAGCAACGAAGGCAGAATGCCCCTCGTATGAGTCCGTTCTCATGCTGCCATAAAGAACTACCTGAGACCAGGTCATCTCCAAAGGAAAGAGGTTTCATTGACACAGTTCCGCATGGCTGGAGAGGCCTCAGGAAACTTACAATCGTGGCGGAAGGGGAGGAAAACACGTCCTTTGTGTTTGGAGCAGGAGGAAGAGAGAGAGGGAGGAAGTACCACACACGTTTTTAAACAATCAGCTCTCCCATGAGCACTCATTCACTATTGAGAACAGAGGGGAGGAATCTGCCCCTTTAACTCAATCACCTGAGACCAACACAGGGAATTACAATCCAACAGGAGATCTGGGTGGAGATGCAGAGTCAAACCATATCACCCTTGCTGGAATTTTGTGGGAGAGGTGTAAGGAGAACTCATTAAAGAAAAGAAATTGGGTGGGGGCGCAGGCAGAAATGCTGACGTCTAACAAATCCACCGTGAGCCCAGCGGGCAGCGCCTCTTCCCGGCCCCCACTGGTGTTTCCCTGTTGCTGTGAAATGCGCTGAGCTGTCTAGGAATCTCTGCCTCTTCTCTGCTTTCTCTGCTCTTGCCAGCTCCGCCATCCAGGGGCCCCTGTGTGTGCTGCTGATGTGAGTTAGAAAGCGCGTGACTGTGATGACGCACCTTTGAATGTAGGGGCCTGTGTGTCACAGCAGCGGGTCCCTCTGTGCCTCTTCCCCAGGGCTGCTCTGTGTCCCCCAGAACACACAAAGGGCCCCTGCATGGGTGAGCTTTCCAGCAGTCTCTGACAGGACACGCACAGTTGTTTTCTAAAAATCCTAAACTTCTACAAACACCGCTCATGCCTGTGCATTTAAAGTGATATGTCCTGTTTCAAAGTGCTCTTCCAAGAGATGAGAGCAGTTTTGTAGGAAGTGAACCATGTGGCAGAGGGCTCAAAGCTCGAGGTCCTCCAGTCTCAGGACGCCTCCTGGGAACATGGCATGACGCCCGTATCAGGCAGGGTTTTCCAGAGAAATGGAACCCATAGGAGGCAAATGTGTGTGTGTGAGTGTGTGTGTGTGTTTAGGGGAAGAAATATATGATAGGTACATATATACATACATAGATAAATACATAGACAGAGGTGTAGGTAGGTAGGTCGATAATAGAGGTATACATAAGTACATAGATGGTGGATGGATAGATAGATGGATAGGTAAAGAGGGGGGGATAGACAGATGGATAGATGGATGGATGGATGGATGGATAGATGGATAGAGAGAGAGACAGATGATAGATGGATAGATGGACAGACAGGATAGATACATAGAACAAGAGATAGAGTATAGGCAGGTAGGTAGGTAGGTACATAGAGGTACAGGCAGATAGATGATAGATAGATAGATAGATAGATAGATAGATAGATAGATAGATAGATAGTTGATGAATAGATGATGGAGAGAGGGAGATAAATGGCTAAGTGGAGAGAGATTTTAAGGAACTGGCTCCTGATTGGAGGCAGCCACTGGCAGGGGAAGCCAGCAGGCTAGACACCCAGGCAGGATTTCTGTTACAATCTTGAGGCAGAATTTCTTCTTCTTTAAAACGCAGGGGCCTGTTGGTTACAGCAGCTGGTCCTTCCACAGCTTCTTAAGGGGCTGTCTCTGCGTCCCACAGTGGACACAAAGGGCCCGTGCACAGTGAATTTTCCAGCAGTCTCTGACAGTGTATGCACAACTTATTTTTTAAAATCCCAGACTTCTACAGAAATCCCTTTCATTCCCACGTGTTTAAAGTGGTCTGTCCTCCGATTCTTCTCCTAAGAGGCTGGGGAGGCTCACCCACACGACAAGGGTAACCTCCTTTACTTAAAGTCAACTGATGGGAAACATTAATCACATCAACACAGTATCTTCACATCTAAATAGTACTGGACCAACAGCTGGGCACCATAGATTCGCACAGTTCACGTGCAAAATTTACGACCCTAACACACTCCATAGCATTGTCGGTTCCTGAAAGTGGCTGTGGTGCAAACTATGCAAAAATTAATAAGCATCAACACTTGACATTTTCTCCACTCTGCTTCAAGGGGGAGCAACACCAGACTAGGAACAGCCTAGGACGTCTTCCGTGGAAACACCGGGCTTTCTCTGCACGAGGTCAGGGCCTGGAGGGTCACTGGGGCAGAAGATCATCTTGCAAGTTCGAGACTCTGACAGAGTCCTTGTAGTCCTTGGCTCTTCCGATCCTGAAATAAACTGCTTGGGACTGGGGCTGGGTTGGGGAGTGGCAGGATTACGGGAGAGGAAAATAAAGAGAGAAGGGAGGGGGTGGTATTTTGAAGTACGGGACAGGTCAAGGTCAAGCCAAAGCAGAGAAGCTCCGGAAAGAGGGCAAGGACAGTGGCGGGCTGTGAGCGGGCACTGAGAAGGCTGCCGCAGGTGCAGGGCTGGCAGGAGCCCAGCTGCGATGCAATGCTGCCTCCGTGTGTCCCTCCACGGTATTGCTGCGGTATTTCAAGTATATACCTGTGTTCGAGACCAGCCAAATACCTGTGTTCAAGACCTCTTCCCTCCATCCTTTCAGAACTTCTCTGTGACCAGCTCTCCGGGTAGTAAAGAGATGCAGCACGTTTAAAACGTTGAGATATCCTACATTCACTTAGAAAGACGGGAAGAGGCTCATGCCTGTAAGTGCAGCACTTTGGGCGGCTGAGGTAGGAAGATTGCTTGAGGCCAGGAGTTCAAGAAAAATGGGAAGATCTCACAAAACTGGGTCCTCCCATCCCACACGTGGAGATAGAGAGGCTGCCTGTTTAGAGGGGGCACTGCTTCCTGTCCGCCCCCCGCCTCCTGCTCCCCAGGCATGCTGGAGGGTAACCCTGGGGTCTCCTGGGCTAAGGGCAAACGCACAATTCAGGTTAGTTTCACCCGTCAGAAATTAGGAATTCAGTCACAACCCAAGCCAAGGAGAGAGACGGTGCCAGGTGGCACTGCTACGTCCTCCTCGTGCCACAAACTCAGCCACCCTTAGACTGAGCTGGTGTTGACACAGCTCCAGGCTCTTAGAATCAACGTCACTTCGTCAGGTGTGTCCGTCATAGGGAGCCCTTTCTTCAGATGTCAACAGTAGAGCTCAGACACGACCCCTCACGTGGCCTAGACCACGCACCCCAACGACCTAAGGTGACTCCAGCCTGTCGCCCGCCCATCGCCCTCCCACTCCACGTCGCCTGTCTGCTGGAGACCAGCTCTGTCCGACGGGAGTGCAATGCGAGCCACATACGTGATGTTAAATTTTCCAGCAGCCACATTTTAAAAAGTAGAGAGACGGGTGAAACGAACCTGAATTGTGTGTTGCCCCTAGCCAGGCAGACCCCAGGCCCGGGGCAACACACAGTTCAGCGGATTTGCCTGCTTGGCTGGGGAGCGGGGAGGCTGAGGGTGAACGGGAAGCTGTGCTGCATCTAAGCAGGCAGCCGCTTCTCCGTCGCAGTTTCATAGCAGTAACCCACAACTATAAGGAGCTTCAAACCAAAAGAGTTGATGGCTGGGCTTGGTGCTCATGCCTGTAATCCCAGCACTTTGGGAGGCCCAGGCAGGGGGATCATTTGAGGTCAGGAGTTTGAGACCAGCCTGACCAACATGGTGAAGCCCTGTTTCTACTAAAAATACAAACATCAGCTGGGCCTGGTGGCGGGCACCTGTAATCCCAGGCCACACGTCAGAGGCCCAGTTTTGTGAGGTCTTCCCACTTTTCTTGAACTCCTGGCCTCAGGCAATCTTCCCACCTCAGCCTCCCAAAGTGCTGGGATTACAGGCCTGAGCCTCTTCCCACCTTCCTAAATGAACCCAGGACATCGCGAAGTCTTAAGTGCTATGAACAAATTCCAGCTTCTCTCAAATCCTAGGCAGATGGAACAAGCTGTGTGTGTGTCGGTTTTGGCCTCTGCCCTGCCGATCTGCAATCTCTGTAGTGCGGTCATATCCCTGGAAAGGAAGACCAGCCACCCCTCGGGAGCCTTCAGGGGACACCCAAGTTTTAAACTGAGACCTAACTTTTAAGGGGGTTGGCTTGGATAGTGCTTCCACAGCACTTGCAATGCATCAGGCACCATTCTAAAAGTTTTACTCATCTGTGCAAATACACAATGAGGCAGATGCTTTTGTCATCCCCATTATACAGACAAAGACACCGAGGCTCAGAGAGGTCCAATCACTTGCTCAAGGCCACCCAGATACCTGGGATTTGAACCTAGGACCCAGCATTTATGCACTTAGCGGCTACACGTTAGCGCCTGTCTAGTGAAAGATGCCTACACAGGCTCGGGGTGCCCTGGCACCATAGCCATGGCCAAGAAGAGGTGCGATGAGAGAGAGGGAGCCAGAGTGGAGGACGGACAGCCTTTGATGAGGACAGAGCTGTGCTTGTCCCCCAGGGCGCGGAGCTGACTCTCTCTTCTGATTCCTACCTTGAAAGGGTGTGTGGTGGGTTGTACAACTGGATCCCAACTCTTCCATCCCTCCCTCCCCTCCCTGGCTTGTCCATTACTAGAATGAACCTCCCACCCCATGGCCTCTGGACTGCCCAGGTGACCCACTTTGGTGGATGGGATGTTCTGTGCTGAAAGATCTGGGCTGGTTTCAGCCTGATAAGCCCCGTGGGGTCTGGAACCAAGCCAGCTCAAGTGCAACCAACCCACAGAACCGTGAGCAAGACATAAATCATTTTGGTGTTTTGATTTGTTTTGTTTTTCAAACAGTCTCTGTCTGTCACCAGGCTGGAGTGCATGGCACAATCTCAGATCATTGCAACCTCCGCATCCCAGGTTCAAGTGATTCTCCTGGCTCAGCCTCCGGGTAGCTGGGATTACAGGCACATGCCACCAGGCCCAGCTGATTTTGTATTTTTAGTAGAGACAGGGCTTCACCATGTTGGCCAGGCTGGTCTCAAACTCCTGACCTCAAACAATCCCCCTGCCTGGGCCTCCCAAAGTGCTGGGATTATAGGCATGAGCAGCAAGCCCAGCCATCAACTCTTTTGGTTTGAAGCTCCTTATAGTTGTGGGTTACTGCTATGAAGCACAGGTGCAGGGTAAACCTGCTGAGTCCAGGGAGGCCACAGGTCAGCTTGCATCACAGAACGTGCGGGAAGGAACCTCACCCTCAAACTGACTGCTGTGCGTTAGAACCTGTTTGGTTTTTCTGACCAAAGCAGGCAGTATCTGATAGGATCTCCACGCCAAGACTCGCCCAGAGCTCATCGGGGCTAACAAATGAGCGACGTTGTGGGGACACCAAGGATGGCCGAGGGCGGGTCGCAGAGTTTCTATAAAAGCTTCACCACCACCGTCACCACCATCACCATCCGGGATGACCTCCACTCACTCCGCCTTCTCTCAGTGGTGCCGGCCTTGAACCGCCAGCTCTGGTGCTCACCCGTGGGCTCCGACAGGCTCACGCCTTTGCCACAGCAGCTGTTTGGTGTTTGAATGTCAATAGGACATCGGTTCTCCTATTCTGATCCCTTGTAAAACGCCTCTCCCACCCATTCCCTTTTGCAAAGCCCCACCTGTCTCCATCAGTCATTAAAGGATTCCCAATGAGAAGAACCTTGCACGCCCGCAGGGTCAGGCCAGTGATGTGAGCAGATGAAGGATCCGGAGGGTTCTTTCCGCACAGACACCCCCGTCTGCGTATGTAACCCACGGGGATACTCCTCCCTTCCACCGAGAAAGGATCTGCGCCCCATTTTTCTGATGACACCCAGCTCTCTGGGACTGCGTCTCTTTTTCTCACGTGGATAGAAACTTGGCCATAAAGAAAGCTTCTTGTCTTCTAAGCGGAGCTCCGGCCAAGCACAAGGGCGAACAGCTGCGGACACTCGGCCTCGGTGCCAGGAAGACCGCGGGGCATGGCGCAGCGGGGACCGACCCTGCGCACCGAGCAGCTGAGACTCAGCTCCCTGGAAGGACAGGAGCCCGGGGCTGCCAGCTCTTCCCATTTTTCAAAAGAAGCTGGAAATGGGTTTTGGTTTGAAATACCCCGATTCTCAAATCTTGGCATGAAATGTTTTTAAACACTGTGTGAGCCAAGCAAAACACATCTGCAGTTTGTGCTCAGCGCCACAGGCCACCGATTCGGGATCTCTTCTGGGGAGTCTCACAAAGGCAGTTTCCATCCCAGCGCAGCCACTCCTGGGCCTTGGCCACAGACAAAGGCTCGTGGCTTCTGTAACACCCCGTGGAGAGCGATGGAGCCTGCCTCGCGCAGACTTCGCCAGAATTAAGTGAGAAAGGGCACACAGGGTCTCTAAAACTCTGCTTTTCTACCGGGGCACTTTCAGGTCTATTCAAATGACAGAGAACACCAGGCGTGATTCTGCAGCTGATTCTACGAAAAACAAGAAAAAGAAAAGCTTAGCACGCCTTAATGTGTGCAGCGCCAGACACAATGCCAGGCTTGATGTTTTCACAGTGAAGGAGTGATGCGTCATCTGACTCATCTGACAAGTGAATCTGTTGAGATGGAAAAAAACAAAACATATGAGTGATCAGGGGTGAAAATAAAGCAACACTGAAGGTCTGCCTTGCCATGGAGCTAACGGTGATAGCGGTGATCCTGATGATAATGATGACCAGAATCATAAAATATACCGAAGGCTAAAGATGTGCCAGACACATTCTAAATATTTTACCAGTGTCATAATAATAATTGTACAATGCTTACTGCGTGCTGGACAGATTGGGTGTATATTAATTCATGTAATTCTTTCTCATAGCTACCTTAGAAGGCAGGTGCTGTGATTAGTCCCATTTTACAGATGAGAAAACTGAGGAAAAGAGAAGCGATGTGACTTTTCTAAAATCCCTTGGCTGGTAGGTGTCAGAGCTGGGATCTGAACCTGGGCATCTTCCTGGGAAGCCCGTGATGGTGCCTACACCTCCCCAGGAGAGGGATGCTGCCGGCTGGTGCCTTTCCCTGGCAAGGAGAGCAGCCGATCAGAGGCCCCGCAGGTCTTCATATCCACGCTGCTTTCCCTCTCTGGTGGCCTCTTCGCTGTCTTCTGATCACGAGCCCATAAACACTGTCCCTCCACTGCTGATGGGGACAAGCCGCAGCCCTGACTCTGAGAGGGCAGCATGAGGCCACCAGGAAGGATTCAGAGGCCACGCAATCCACAAGACAGGAAAGGACTAAGGGAGGCTCGGGACGCCGACCAGCAGGAAGAGGCCATCTTGCCCCGCACACATGGCAGTGTCATTTAATGCCTGTCTAGGGCACTGCCGTCTGCACACAGGTGCTTTCCTGGCCCGCAGCAGCCTCCCCATTCCCCCAGAGCCCCGTGCTATTTATTCAGGATCCACAGTGAGAGGGCGTCCTCGTCAGCGTCCTCCTGGGTCTTTCGGGGAGAGGGAGAATCCAGTTCTTTACGGACCAGAGTGGGAAGCTGGCAGCAGGGGTGACCTGGGCACAGAGCCGTTGGTCCCCAAGAGAAACTAGGGGCTGTTTCCAAGAGGAAATAGATGCTGACCAACCAAGAATGACAAATGTCCCCTTGGCCATCATACTGAGGGAATAAAGCCTTTTGGGTCAATGGGGAACTTTGTGGAAACCCTAGCGTGGGAAAAGGTCAACACGGATACTTCCACGCTATCAGGAGGCCGTGTTCAAAGTATCCGCAGCTGTTCAGCCAGGATCCCATGCTGCTGGCAAGATCAATAGAAACTAGGAAGCAACCACCAGAAACAGAAACGAGGTGACCAGTGGTCACAGGCCCTCTCCCGCACAGGACTAGGGGCAAACACTCAGCAGCTCAGAAGTACCTGGGGAGAGAAGCCCAGGCCTGGCCAGCGAGGCAGCCCTCTGGGCCCCCTTCCATGCTGGGGGAGCTTTGACTTTCGCTTGCTCGGTGAACTGCACTGCTGCTCACTCTCTCGGTCTGTGAACGCTTGTGTGGAGCTGGAACACTCACCGTGGGGGTAAGGCTCTCTGCTCGAGAAGCTCCCTCCCCATGGAAGTAGCTCTCCGAAATGCTAGAAAAGAAAACCAAATCCTATCTTGAACTGAAACTGATCAGACCGGAGTTTCCTCTTTCGGCAAGTGAGGGCTGGCGTTGCAGACGAAGGTGGAAGAGAGAGAAGGGAAAGGGTGCCCTCCATGCTTTTCTTTTCCCACTAGTAGGCTGAGCTTCCAGAGTCACCCACACCCACCTGTCATGGGCACCACCTAGAAGGTGCCGCTACGGGGCCCGGCAAAGCCTGGGGGACATGCAGGACTCATTCTGCTTTCGTTAAGGACCTCTAAGCATCCTGGCCCAACCAGACAGGAAGAAGCAGAAAAAGAAATATCCGAGGACAATGAAGCAGTGAGTGAACAGACTGCACTAATGTAGGGAAGACAACACCTACACGGGAGCCGGTAGACCACCCTCCCCACCTCAGGCAGAACTGGGTAACGCAGAGACCCGAGTCACAGGAAGAGGATCAAGACGCCTTTTGGAGGGCATGGCCCTGGGTCCTCATTGGCAGCTGGTTGCATGGGGCATCCACTCATCCCTCCCAGGCGTGGAAAAGGTCCCAGAATATCTGCAGCTCCAAATGTCACGACTTTAACCTCTGGTGAAAAGACAACTCCAGCTCCATTTGGGGGGTTATTGTTGTCTCCTTGGCATGGAAGTGTTTTTTAACCTTAGGAAAGCTCAGAATTCTACGTGGAACAGATGAAACTGTTGAAACCATGGTATCATCTAGTGTTACCTCTAAGAATAGCTCCATGGCCAAGCGAGGTGACTCATGTCTGTAATCCCAACACTTTGGAGGCTGAGATGGGAGGAGAGCTTAAGCCCAGGAGTTCAAGACCAGCCTGAGCAACATAGTGAGACCCGTCTATAAAAAATAAAATACAGAATACAAAAACTTAGGCTGGCATGGTGGTGCGCACCTGTGGTTTCAGCTCCTCAGAAGGCTGAGGTGGGAGAATCACCTGAGCCCAGGAATTTGAGGCTGCAGTGAGCCATCATTGCACCACTGCAGTCCAGCCCGAGTGACACAGCAGACACTGTCTCTTAAAAGACAAAATAGAAAGAACAACTCTATATTTGGGATAGAGTTTCTGACAGTAGTCTTGTGACTCCAGTTGAAAACATGTGAGTGGATGTTTGATTTGGGGTTAGTGATTTTAAGCTGAAAAGTTTAAGAACATGTGAAGTTTAAACCTGGTTACATGATTTGAGATGTTTAACAGAGTTTAAGATTTATTAGACTTTTAAGAGTTGTTTAATTAAGTAGTCAGAAAAAACGGAAGTATTTTTGAAAGATTATATTATTCCTTTAACATATGCTGTTGAAAATGTTTGACGAAATTTAATTAACAAAGTTGCAAATGTTTACTTCAAGCATAATGTGGAAGCTGGCTAGATTCACGTGTAGACTAATGAGGTTTGTAAAATGAACATGCAAGATTAAAGGAGAAGTTGCTTTTTGTGTGTTTTTTGGTTTTGATTTTAATTTACAATTTAAAAAATTCAAAAGTTGGTCTCAAAGACACCACCTGAGGTCAGGCTTAGAGCTTTGTCATATCCTCAATCCCCTACCCACCTACTTCCCAAGAAGTCAAAACCAGTTCCAGAATGATTCACAAGGACATGGTGTTTTAAGGGCAATTTGAGGGAGAAACGAGAAAGGTATTAGCATTGTATGGCACGGTGATATTTAATATTGCCTCTTAGACCACTCACTTCTTCCTCTCACTGTGTCTCTCCTTTCAACACCCTCTCCTCACCCTGTTTACTCTTTCTTGGTCATCTGTGAATGTATATTCTTCCATGCAATTTTTTTTTGAGTCAGGGTCTTGCTCTGTTGCCCAGGCTGGAATGCAGTGCTGCAATCATGGCTCACTACAGCCTCGGCCTCCCAGGCTCAGGCGATCCACCTGCCTTAGCCTCCTGAGTAGCTGGGACTACAAGCACGTGCCACCACACCTGGCTAATGTGTTTTGTTTTGTTTTGTTTTGTTTTGTAGAAATAGGGTTTCCCTATGTTGCCCAGGTTGGTTTCAAACTCCTGGTTCAAGCCACACAAGTGTTTCACTGGGATTCTATTGAACCCACAGAATAACTCGAGGAGGTGACGGCTTATACTTTCTGTCACTTGGGAACCACAGCTTCCGACCAAGATGCATCTCATCTCATTCGTAAAGATAAAGGTGTCTGGTCGCACCTGTAACCCTTCATGAGCAATGCATCTTTAGAGGCTGAGCATCTCATTCAGCTCCCTGGGTATAATTGGTGCTGGATAAATATTTCTCATATAAGTTTATTTCATGTCTAAACCCGTGCTACGAGAAGCTGAGGCTTCAGAGCGACTCATCTCATCCTTGTGTAACCTTCCTGGAGCAGTTTAGCGTCTGGTGTCATTGCACAGCCAGAGACCTGAGTCTATAGCCCTCATTAAATAAGGGCTCAAAAAAAAGTGAATCGGGAATCATTTGGGGAGGCTAAACGGCCTGGGCTGGGACTCCTCTCATCGCTCTCACAGTGCTCCGTCTCTGGAGCTGGGGGGAATGTCTCAGTTCAGAAATTCCAGAACCCTTCATCAGCCCTTGGCATTGACGTGAAATGAAATAATGCCGTTAGCGTGTAAAAAAATAGGATTCTGTGTTCCCTATATCTGTCAATCTGTTTTATGGTTGGCTCAGCTCTGCCATAAAATGTGAAGGAATTAGAATAAATGCTGGATTCACTGCTCCTTGAATACACTTTCTGAAATAATACAGCTGTGTGATACGGACAGTCAGATCCAGACAAGCACTTCTCTGTGCAGATGGCACACGCCAGTCCCTTCCGAGTTCATGAGCTTGGCTAAGGGGAGCTGCCTGCAGCGTGTCTGCAAACAAAATTAACATGCCGCCCCATAAGTGAATCTTCAAGTGACTTCATAAATGGGAGATAAGATCATGCCAAAGTTGTCTACTTCGGGCAGCATAAACCAAGAGGTGATACACACCAACACTGATTGGGTCCAAAACGTTTTTCTGAGCAAAAGATGCCAGACCAAGAAAATGGGTGTATATTCTATGATGTCATGTATTTAAAAGTCTGTAAAAGGCAAATCTAATCTATAATGGCAGAAAGGTCATAGGGGATTACCTACAGTTGGCAATGGATGTGAAGAAGGGGCACAGATAACTTTGGAGGTGATGGTAATGTTCTTATGTCTTTATTAGGATGGTTACCTGAGTGCATATGTTAATCAAAACTCATGAAATGATTGTAATTAATGATTTCATGCAAGACTTATGAAAAATAGGTCAGATTTATTGTATATAAGCAATAGATCAATAAAGTTCATTTAAAAAATTCAGTATGTCTGAGCTGGCACAGAAACTCCAGAGCCACATTGTCATGGGGACAGTAACGAGTAGTGAATATACTTGGAAACTTTTAAAAAAGCTGTTCACTTCCTTATTCGATAAAGTATTATTAGCAGACACCAGTAATGCAGGCTGAGGGGCCCTGGGCAGCAGCCAGCAGTGTTCATTAGTCTTAACCATCTCCAACATATTTTTAATAAAGCCACAATGTATTATTCCTCTACATCCCTAGGCTGTGTCTGTATGAAACACCCCTTTCCTTTTGGAGATGGCCTCATTAGTCTTGTTAACAACTAATTGGTCATCTGGAAGTCAGCATGGGCTGGACAAGAAGTCAAGGATGGTCATCATTCATTTATGCATTTATCTGTTTGTTAATTCATTATTTCCCGAGTACCTATGAGACCAGCTCTGTGTACAGGAATTTTATTACAGAAAATGAGTTCAGATCTATCTTAGGAAGTTCACATGGATGAATTTAGTATTTATTAAATACTAGCTAATTGTTGTGTGTAGAAAAAAAGTTTGGCTTCAGTGGAAAAACTATTATTTGTCTCAGAGGACAGCCATCTAAGCTATCTGATCATGGTCTCGAATTGTCTTTGAGTATATTACAAATCTCTAAGTTGAAGATAAGGCAGAAGTGCGAAAATTATTCTTATAGAAATGCAAATCCTATATATGATAGCGATCCTCTAGAGGAGAATAGTCGGCAGAGGTCCAGCTGACCTCCATCCCTCTGGGGGATCAAGTTTGCCTCCATTTGAGCAGACATTTCAGCCTTCCTGATCTATAAATGTCTGTTCTTAGGATTCTCCTTTGAACTGCCGGTAACACCTGTCAGGCTTCATCATTGACTGGTGAGCAGAATAGAATGTGATCATTAACATGCATTCATTTGTGTATCTGCACGACAGTCATGATTTTACCTTTCTGAGAATTATCTTTTAACACACAATATACACGGAACACTAACAGCGCAGTGGGGAGGTTACTGACATCCCAAATTACCGGGAACGGGGCACTGGCTCCATTTGGTACCACCCCAAATTCTGGAACAAGGACTCTCTCCCTCACTGTCCCCACACCTCCAGTCCTCGAATCTGGCTCTCTGGGGCTTATGTTTGTCTCATGATAGTAAAGCATCCAGGCTAGGCTGGTCTGCTCTGTCTGAAACTCCTAGAGGCTGGGATGTTGCCCCTGGTAGATGGTCCACAAGCAAAATCCTGGCCGCTGTCAACAGGAGATCCTCAGTGGACCCGAGCGGGGACAGCTTACACGGCGTCTCTGTGAGGGGCTCAGTGGGGCCCAGCAGAGGGTGGGCAGGTGGGCCGCTGGCTGAGGGGCCCACAGTCATGGGTGTTAGGAACAACAAGGGTCACACAGGAGGCGGAGGCCCCAGAGCCCCACAGTTCCTAAACCTGACTCAGGAGGCAAACCCCATGTGAGGCCAGCCTGAGTTTCAAAGGCGAAGGTGCTAATAGTCCCGAAGGAGGACCACTTTCTCCACAAGTCAGAGATCATGGAAAATGACAAGTCAGCCCACCTGCCGTCCACTCACCCCCAGGCGTCTCCACACCCGTCGTGGACCCTGCAGCCAAGGCAGGCCTGTGTCCATCTGGCTGTGTGGACACAAAGGAGAAAGAGCCTCCCCATGGTCAGCTCCCCACCCCACCCTCCCGTCTCCATCCACCCTTTCCAACAGCGCTCCCTTTGTTGGGAAGGGCCTGGGGGGGGGGGTGGGAACTGATGGCGGGATAGGCCCTTCCAAAGAGGAAACAGGTGTGCAGCACAGCGGCACCCCATGCTTGACCCACACCACTCTGTGAGTCTGCAAACGCCCAGCCGAAGGCTTAGGCTGCAAATCACTCACTCTTCAACACCTGTCTATCCAAGCCTCCAGAGCACCATGCACTTCCTTACGGCTGCTGGAGATGGACCCATAAACCATCAAACAACAGTCTTTTCTCTTCTGCTCGTTGGCTGCAGAATTTAGGAAGCTGTCAAGGCCTTTCACCACCAGAAAAGACCACCCTGACTGATTAATCTGGGTGAGTTACCACTGCATGGAGTCGAAGGTCAGTGACCAAAACTGCCTTTGATCACATGAACACACAAATGATGAAGTAAACGACAGAGCCCATGAGAAGATACTTGTTTGTGGATTTTAAATTTCCTGTTGGCTAGTCTGGAATCGCTTGGGGGCAGAACTAGACAAAGTCTGTGTATGGAAACGTGCTAGCAACAGCACTTTGACTTTGGAACGTAAAGCACTCAGTATTCTATGCAACAGGTTGGCAGACTACAACCTGTGGGCCAGGTGCATGCTTTTGTAAGTAAAGTTTTATTGGAAAGCAGCCATGCCTGCTCATTTAATGTGCCATAGTGGCAGAATTAACTTGCTGGGACAGAGATTGTAAGTTCCCCAAAACCTAAAGTATTTACTGTCTGGCTCTGTACAGGAAAAGTTTGCCAACCCTCGATCTATGCTAAATACCTATTACTGTCATTGTTGAATGACTGGGAACAGAAGCCACCTTAGTTATTTTAGGCAGAAACGGAATTAAGACAGGGAACTGGCCGTTTATAAAAGCAGTGGAAGGACTGTAGGTGAGGACAGCGCCCAGGACCTCCAGAAATAGCTCCTACAACAACCCTACGGAACCAGCCAAGGCAGAGTGCCTCCCCTTAGGGGCGAGGGAACCAGTACATACCACAGTCCGGGAGCAGGAAGCCACGCCTGTGGCCCCCATAACTGCCTCTGGGCACCCATGGGGTTAGAGACTGTGCACTGGCCCCAAAGGCAAGAAAAGTTCCCATCCCCTCTCTAATGATGTTGCCGGTAGAAACATCACAGTGGGTAGCTAGTCAGGCATGAGCAGGACAGGAGAGGGCTCTGCGCCACACACAAACACACACGAGTGTCGGGGGTCAGGAGGTAACTGTGTCTCTAAAGAAAGAACTAGTTACAGCTGGCACCAGGGAAGGGCGGGCTCCAATAGATAGAAAACACCTGAAACTGATCAGCCGCTTCCCAATAAGATCCCGGGAGTTGGGGAAAGAGACACCAGACCCCAGACGGATGCCAACGTATAAAACCCCAAGTCAAAAGGTCAAGCGGCGTGCTGGTCTTTCGAGTCACCTGCTTGTCTCTCTTCCAAGTGTCCTTTCCTTTCCTTCCTGCACTAAAGCGTTTGATTAACTTTCACTCCTGTTCTAAAACTTGCCTCGGTCTCCCGCCTTATGCCCTTCACTCATATTCTTTCTTCTGGGGAGGTAAGAGTTGAGGCTGCCGCAGACTCCGATCCCTCCCACGGCGAACAGAAGCCTCACGGGGACGGCCCTTTCTCCCACGCGAAGCCTGCAGGAGGTTTCAGCTGTTGCTCAGGACGGCTCACTGGGATCACGGGGAGTCCTGAGAGCGCATCCGGAACACGGATCACAGTGGCCCTGAAGCCGAGCGTGGGCGCAGGAGCTGTTGGGGGAAGACGCCCGGGTTAACAGGGCATCGGCCAGCAGCACCTTCCCTTCCCACATCTCCCCACAAAAAAAAAGCATCCAAAAATTGCTCTGTGCCCACTTTGCAACAGAAAGTTGAGTGCCAAAACCAAAAAATAGTGGATCACAGTGTCTTCTCAGAGTGCTGTTGGCGACACCAGGGATTGCAGCAGAAGGGCAGGTTTTGCACCCTTTCCTATTTTTCTTAACAGAGCTGACAAACTATAGACCGCACACCAACCGGAGGTGGGGAGGAAATCACACTCCTGATGTTTGGATGTAATGTATTAGCACCATAATGCATGGCTCGCAAGCAGCAAAGTGCTGAGCTAATAAGGGTACTAGCAGGTTCGCGCTTAGTGTCCTAGGCTGTGAGAGAGCAGGGTAGCAGAACCAAACCTCTGTGCACCTGCAGGCTGGAACACACAAAAAAAGGTGCTCGGAGAGCAAACGCCGTTTATCTCACTGGTAATGGGAAAATGGATGATCAAAAACAACACGAATGGCGAGCGCCGAGGCTCACACTTGTAATCCCAGCACTTTGGGAGGGCCAGGCGGGGGGATCACGAGGTCAGGAGTTCAAGACCAACCTGATTGACACAGTGAAACCCTGTCTCTATTAAATATACAAAAATTAGCTGGGCCCGGTGGTGCGTGCCTGTAGTCCCAGCTACTTGGGAGGCCGAGGCAGGAGAATCGCTTGAACCCGGGAGGCAGAGGTTGCAGTGAGCCGAGATCGCGCCATTGTGCGCCAGCCTGGGCAACAGAGCCAGACTTTGTCTCAAAAACAAACACACAAAAAACGCCACAAATATCTTTGGCTTAACCTTGATTCAAATTAAGGTTAAAACTCCTACCCACAGTTACAAATCACTTGAGAGAATAAAAAGCAATCGATTTAGGTTTTTTTTTTGTCAGCTGTCATGGGCTTTGAAAACGCAAAGCCCTTTTTGTAAGATTAGAAGGAAGGTTAGTAAATGTCTGCATATCAGTTAAGGTAACATTTAAGGTCAGTATATACTTTTTCAGGGTTTTGGCTTCAAATGTTACTTAAGAGACAAAGAACTTTCTCCTTCTCTTGAAAGATTTAATCATTCCATGAAGCATTCACTTATAACCTTCAGTCTCACTGCCATGATTTTGCCTGAGGGGGAAGAAAACAAATGAGCTTCCTAGACATAATTTTATGTGTGTTTTAATGGTTATTTTTGCCAGAATATTTGTGAAAAATATTGTAAACTTGATAGCAGATATATGAACACTTACAGAATAATTGTAAGTATAGTTTTATACCAAGAAAGACTTCATTGCCATTTTACTTCACTTAGGTTAATTTAAAACCGTTTAAGATCATGCCCTCTGGTCACGAGAAATTGCCAAACATGACCAGTCTCCCCATTGAAAGTGAAACACGCACAGACGTGATTCTGAAGGTATTCATAGTGAGTTTGCCTCCCCGTCTTTCTTGCTGCCTGAGGTCCAGCCTGGCACAGCTGCCAGTCAGCTGTTATTCAAAATTGTAGATTTTGAGCATCTTAGATTTCTGCATTCATTTTAAATTTTGCCCAGGAGGCAAGTGCCTCACTCACTTCCCCTAGGGGCTCTGAATTCGGAATCTTCTTACAGAAGATTATGTCTCATGGAAGATGGTTGCAGAGCAATGTGCTTCATCACGAACGGTGTAACACATTTTTCACAAGAGATCAATTTCTCCCCAACCCTGTGGTCATCAGCTTACGCGCTATGGTCTCAATCATCTAACGCTGTTAAAATCCATCAGCCTAAAAATGATGTTAATATGGTTAGAATTAGGGACACATCCAAGGCATTCTTCCTTAAAAATCACTTTATTTTCCAGGGAAAGTTGACAAGGGACTCTAACA
The DNA here is from genome assembly GCA_004027715.1 of Plecturocebus donacophilus. Taxonomy (NCBI): domain Eukaryota; kingdom Metazoa; phylum Chordata; class Mammalia; order Primates; family Pitheciidae; genus Plecturocebus; species Plecturocebus donacophilus. The sequence continues at coordinate 19,857 of PVKP010030992.1, forward strand.
AAATGCTTGGCAACACGGGTAAGCCATTTGGATGTTTGCATGATGGCATTTCCGTGATTAGTTGGTACAATAACAATAAACAAACAAGTTAATAAAACAGGCCACTTGGATGATGAAAGATCGATTCAGTGTTATTTTGCTAACATTTTAGATTTAATCTTCACATAATCTAGCTTTAGTAGAAGTCACTGAAACCAATATGTTTCTTTTTAGCTATGTGGTTTTATAACCTTTTCTTGATTCGTATATTAAGTAGCAGATTATAGCATACAAAATTTCCTACAATATATTCAATTCACAAAAATAATGTTTCCAAATTCATGCATTTCAACATGACCTTAAACTCCTGTAAAGGAAAGATGAATTGCTTTTTTCTGGTAGATCTGGAAGCTGCGTAAGAGGGTCTTGGACGGATTCTACAGCCGTATCGCCCTCCTGAGAGGCGTGGGTTTAGACATCAGCCTCTCTGCCCGAACCACATTCTCTGTTGAACTTCTTCACCATTGACTTTTTGAATCTGAGGGTCAAAGCTTTCTATTATATTCATTATATTTTTATCTCACTAGTTCTAACCTAATACTCCAGGCAGTCAGAAACTTCTGTATTGTAAATATATTATCTGAATATCTGCTTTCATGGGTCATCTCTAAGTCGGATCAGTATGCTCTGAGTCCTTGCTAAAATGATTGAAGGGAGCAAGACCAAGGTTAGATCTGGGTGTTCCTGTAGCAAAGGCTGCCTCCAGGTGAGTCTCCATTTATAGCAGCCAAGAACACACTGGAGCCATGCTGTTGTGTGTCCTGAATGTTCTCTCGCTTGCGAAAATTCAGGGGACTGAGGCATTCTCTGATCAAGAAATTCATCTCCGAAAGAAAATGAGATTGGCTTATTTTCGGGCTTCCTCTCAGGAAGTGAGAGCAAATGTATGCTTCCTTTGCATGAATGGCGTCTTCCTGCTGAGGGCTCTCAAGAGGGGTAACTATGCTCCTTTGTTAGTAAAGGACATTTCCGTGATCAATGGCAGAAACCATGTAAAGTGCACTTAAGAACAAAGAGAAGTGATAGGATTGCATGACTGAAAAGTTTACACGGAGTCTGGCTTCAAGGATAGTTGGATCAAGGGGTTCAGAAATAGTCAACAGGACGCAGTCTCTCTCAAGCTCTTGTTTCTGCTTTCCCAGATGTTGACTTCATTTTCATTTCTAGGCAGTTTTACCCAGCATATCCAGGCTTCATTATATTAGCTATAATTCCAGTGGAAAAAGAGTTTTAAAAAATACCAAGAATCAGTTCCCTTGGCCTGAGCACCCAGTTTGTATCGGTGATCACTCCTCTATCAATCACCATTGCTGCCTGTGGCAATGCTCTGAACGGTCCAGGTCTGGGTCCCATGCCACTGCTATAGGAGGGAGGTGGGGTTGGACCCACACAGGTCAAATGGGACGCTGACTCCAGGAAAGGGGAACTAGGTTCCAGGGGCACAAAAAACACAGAAGTTCCCTTCACAGTACAGGCAGAGCTCGGCCATGACCTGACAGCCAGCGCGCAGATCTGTAGATTTCCGAGGCCCACGTCATCTCCTGGCTGAAAGTGGGGTTAACATTCCCTCCCCTGCCGTACTGGTACCGTACTGCCCTGCTGACGGTCACTCAGTCATCCGCCGTCCAGCTCTTCAGCAGCCGTGGCCACTGGCATGGCTGGCCCTGCTCTCGGCCTCAGCTTCCACTGAGTCATTCCCTCTGTGTCTTCTGCAACTGTATTCACGTCCTCTTTTTATATACATGCATATATTATAACTCACGGCTCCATCGTGTTCCTTTATGGAAGAGCTCCTTTTAAAAGAAATGAAGATAATGCTTAGAAAAGTGTGCTTAACTTTTCCCCTGCTTTTATCCCTTTCAATGGCATTTCAAAAGAAAATCTAGGATAGTCCACTTATGTCTCAATCCCTCCAGCAAAAAGAATTTCCAAACACAGCGTTCCCACTTCTGCAGCATTTCTTGCTCTCCTTCAAATTGGAATTATTTGCTCAGCTTGTGTGTGTGGCGTCCGCCTTCTGTGGACCAGGAGCCCTGGGGGGTCTGTCCCTTGCTCCTGGGGAAGCCTGCTCAGCACCTGACGCCATGGCTTCGCACATCGCAGGCACAAGCACCTGGTCGTCGGATGAATTGGTTGGGCGTCTTGTCTGACACCAGCAGGGGTTGCGCTAATGACTCTCAGCTCCATCAGAGCACAGCTCCAAATCAATCACCGTCTTTCAGAACTCCTAAATACGCCTTCCTTTCCTAAGTAGAAAGACAGTAGCAGTGCCTGATGCCAAAGAAGTGTAGAGATGCTGATTTGTGTTTAGAGCATGCTTGGAGGTGTCCTGTTTATGAGAGCGCCTGGGAGAAACGGGGAGATGACGTGAATTGAGAGCAGGGCATGGTCCATGCTGGCCCCACCTCAAGATGGGCTCCACTGCAGGGGAGAACCCACGTGCTTGACAAGGCCAGTTAAGGTCCCGTTTCTTTCTGAGGCCCAGAGACCACCCGGCGTGGTTCCTAATGCTGACGGCATCTTCATCTGGCAGCTCCTGAAAGGGCATTGGGATGGGGAGTTCGGCCAATCAAAGACAGCCAACTGTTCAAACTGTGTCCAAATAGTGCAGACACAGAGCTGCAACCAATCTCTTATCACGCCCATGTTTACGGTTATTTCTTGAGGACATGCTAAAGAAGGGTGGGTTATTCACACCTCCCCTGTTTAGACCATATAGGGTAATTTGTAAACTGTCATGGTGCTGGTGGGCGTGCAGCAGTGAGGATGACCAGAGGTCACTCTCGTTGTCCACTTGGTTTTGCTGGGTTTGGGCTGGCTCCTTCGCTGCAGCCTGTTTTATCAGCAAGGTTGTTATGACCTGTATTTTGTGCTGACCTCCTGTCTCGTCCTGTGACTCGGAATGTCTGACCTCCTGGGAATGCAGCCCAGGTCTCAGCTTCATTTTACCCAGTTCTTATTCAAGATAGACTCGCTCTGGTTCAAACTCCTCTGACAAATCCGGCTGTTTCTGTCCCTCGCTTCTGTTTTCTGTACTTCACTTTCCTTTCTCTGTTTATGAATCTTCTTCCACCCCAAGCTATGCTGGGGTCCCTGAGCCTACCCTGGCTCAGGAGACTGCCCAGGTTGCAAATTGGTCTTTGTTAAATTACACTCCTTTAAATTTAATTTGGCTAAAGTTTTTCTTTTAACAACAGCAGGGACTGACTGATGCAACTTAGAGCAAAATCGTCTCCCTTCAACAAGGCCCCGCATGATGTGGGCCCTGTCCACCTCTTCAACCCACTGTGCGTGACGACACAGCCCTCTCGTCTGTGGCCTCAATCGTCAGACTTGCTCCAGCTTCTGGACGTGTGCACTGGCTGTTCCATCTGCCCAGGAATCCCTCTCCCGTATCCCACCGTGGCTGGCCTCCTGGGGTGACTTTGGTGCCTGTTCTCACATCTCCTCCTCCGGGAGCCCTCCCCAGTGTCTCCGTCGAATGGAGGCCCCCTGTGTTCCTCTGTTATGGGCCCTGTTCCATGTTTTCTCACGGCACTCATCACTGCCACCTTTTACAGACGTCCTCACGTGTTTACTCTGCATTCTGTGTCTCCTCCCTCCGGGTCGTGAGCTGTCTGAGAACACGGCCCACATCGGTCATCACTGCTGCTGGCTCCGGGGCTGACTCATAGCAGGTTTCTAATTATATTTTTTAAACTGGACCTTAACTCGTTTCCACCTCAAATATATATGCAGAGAAGATGGTTATTACACCCATAAGCTTACTTATGCAATCCACAGACTAGTATATATGCTTTCTTAAAGTCTACAAAGAGAAGGTTATCAGGAGAATCAAAACAAAGCCAGCCCCAGTGAGGAGCTGTGAGGTCTCCACAAAGACCCTGCGCTAGGAAGTAGGTTCATCTGGGGCCCCGAGGGCAGCAGGAGCCTGGGCTCCCAGCAGCTGAGGGACCCCAGGTCTGTTTTCACATAAACTGGTGAGTGGTCTCAGCTTCTCGGGTCTGTTTTCACATAAAATGGTGAGTGACCCCAGGTTCTCAGACCTCCTCAATCCTGCTAGGGGCTCTGATGGTTTGGATTAGGAAAAAAAATAATGTCTTTCTAGATAAGAACCAAAGAGACAAGTCAGCCTTCAAATTGGGCATCTCCCCATATCTGTCCCACCTGTGTGGAAAAAAATGAGAACGTGTCCTCCCTCGGGAAGTTATAATCCAGATAATAACATGCCTGCCTGACACCATTCCTTTGATCTTAGCATCTCAGAGCACTTAGAAATATTAAGGATTTAATGGGTATCCCTGGGACACGAAGCCATTCCAGAGCAGCCCGTATCTCAGGTTCCCCATCTGCAAATGGGCTTACTCTGGTCCATTGTAATGACAACCCTGCAAGCCAGGTGATATTAGCCTGTTTCACAGGTCTGGGGGCGTGAGAGCTAGGAAGGGTTGATAACATTGCCACCTACTCCCTGCCCCAGGAATGCCATAGAGGCCAGTGACATCATGGGTGCTTCAGGTTGGCAGGGACTCAGGAGGTTGGAGCCACAACTGAATGAAGAGGAATCAGAGCCTGGGAATTCACATGCATACCAGCAGGACAAAGGCAGTCCATTCACTCCACGAGAATGCCCTGTGCAAAAACACAACAACGCAGTGAAGAAACAGTGAGCAAATGACTTGAACAGGCATTTCTCCAAAGAAGATATACCATGACCAACAAGCACAGGCAAAGATGCTTGTATTAGTTCGTTCTCACACTGCTAATAAAAACATATCTGATACTGGATAATTTATAAAGGAAAGAGGCTTAATGGACTCACACATCCTCAGGCTGGAGAGGCCTCAGGACACTTACGGAAGGAAATACATCTGTCTTCACATGGCAGCAGGAGAAGGGCCAAGCAAAAGGGGAAAAAGCGTCTCATGAAACCATCATGTCTCGTGAGAACTCACTCGCCATCAGGAGAATAGCTGCATGGGGGTAACCATCCCCACGATCCAATTACCTCCCACTGGGTCCCTCCTACGACACATGGGGATTGTGGGATTGCAGTTCAAGATGAGATTTGGGTGGGGACACAGACAAACCCTATCCATGCTCAACACCATTAAGTCACAAGAGAAACACAAATCAAAACCACAATGAGATACTACTTCACACCTCCTAGAATAACTCTAGTCAAAAAGACGGAGCATAACAAGTGTTGAGAAGGATGTGGAGAAGTGGAGACCTCTGTGTCACTGGCAGAAGTGGACAATGGTGCAGCCACTGTGAACAACAGTCTGGTGGTTCCTCGAGAAGTGCAAGATAGAATTACCACAGGACCCAGCAGTTCCAATCCTAGGCTTAGATCAAACAGAACGGAAAACAGATACTCCAACACAACATAGTCACAACACATTCATAGCAACACTATTCACAATTGTGAAATGTTGGATTACTGGGTACAAATATAGAGTTTGATAGAAGAAATGGAACCTAGTGTTCGATACTTCAGTAGCATGACTATCGTTTCCAATAATCTCTTGTATAATTCAAAATAACCAGAAGAGAAGAAATAGAATGGTTCTGACATAAAGACAATAGGTGATAGAGATTTCAAGAACATACGTTTGATCTTTACAAATTATCTGAATGTATTAAATTATCACATATGTCTCCAAACTATGTACACGTGTTATTCATCAATTAAACTGTTAGAAAAAAGAAATGATAAATGAATCAACAAATTGTGATATATCCATAAAATGGAAGATTATTCAGCCCTATAGAGGCATGAGGCTCTGACATGTACTGCAAGATAAATGAGCCTGCAAACACAATGCTAAGGGAAAGAAGCCAGACAATAAAGGCCACATAGTGTATAATTCCATTTATGTGAAATGTCCTCAATTAAATAAAGCCAAAGTGGCTGGAAGTGGATTTGTGGTTGCCAGGAACAGAGAACAGGGAGAAATGCAGAAGGACCACAAGTGGATAAACGCAGAAGGACCACGAGTGGATAAACGCAGAAGGACCACGAGTGGATAAACGCAGCAGGATCACGAGTGGATAAACGCAGCAGGACCACGAGTGGATAAACGCAGAAGGACCACGAGTGGATAAATGCAGCAGGACCACGAGTGGATAAACGCAGAAGGACCACGAGTGGAGAAACACAGAAGGACCACGAGTGGATAAATGCAGCAGGACCACGAGTGGATAAACGCAGAAGGACCACGAGTGGAGAAACACAGAAGGACCACGAGTGGAGAAACACAGGACCACGAGTGGACACGCAGTCTCCTTTTGGGGTAATGATGATGTTTCAGAAGTAGATGGAGGAAGGGGTTGCACGACATCGTGAACGTGCTAAATTCCACTGAGTTGTTCACTTTAAAATGATTAACTATTATATGAATTTCAATTTAATTTTTTTAATGCAGAGTTTCTTCACAATAAAATGACAATCACTGACACTTACTGAGCACTTCTATGTGCTAGCCTCCATTATCATCACTGGTCTCAGACTAGCTCAGTTGATCCTCACAGCAACCCTGCCAGATAGGGACCATGAGTCTCACTTACAGATGAGAAAATCGAGACACAGAAAGTTAATAAATTGCCCAAGTGTCCAAATATAATGAGAGGCAAAGCAAGCATGGACCCAGACATCTAAACAACCAGGTGTCCTGCACCAGTAACCTCTGAGCACTGGAAATTCACGATGACCACTGGGTGCCCGCTCTTGGGGTGCTTCTATTCTGAAGGTGGGTGCAGATGATGAACTAATTGCTAAAAAAAAAAAAAAAAAAAGGCTCCTTGCAGGCTGTGAAAGCCCTCTAATGAAATGGAAATACTAACCAAAGTTCAAGTTGGAAGAACACTCTTGCATCGATTGCAACTTGAGATTGACTAAAGATTCAAGAGTTTGGCAAAAATAACCAAAAGCATTCCATGAAGATGAACTGTCTCCTGTGGAATGTGTAATAAATATGATTGTATGCCTTTTATTCTTTGTAATTTGTGTATTACACAACCTTTATATTAGTAAAATTTATTATATATGTGTATATAGATGTAGGTATGCAACATACAGATGTATATTTCACATGCACATCCCACCCCCAGCCTAGAGCTTGTTCTTAAACATTTTCTAGCAAAACTATGGGGCAAGACCCCTACTCATGGAATTTTCATTCGCCTGTCAATCTCCAGGGTGAGCAATGTAGGGAATCACAGAACAAATTCAACCTAAAGAAGAAAACTGGCCAGGCGTGGTGGCTCATGCCTGTAATCCCAGCACTTTGGGAGGCCGAGGCGGGTGGATCACTTGAGGTCAGGAGCTCGAATCCAACCTGTCCAACACCGTGAAACCCCATCCCTACTAAAAATACAAAATTAGCCAGGCATGGTGGTGCATGCCTGTAATCCCAGCTACTCAGGAGGCTGAGGCAGGAGAATCGCTTGAACCTGGGAGGTGGAGGTTGTAGTGAACCAAGAT
>PVKP010030993.1:0-27380 GCA_004027715.1 Plecturocebus donacophilus
GATGGCTGTTTAATAGGGGAGGGAAGGGAGGAGGATGGATAGCAAGAGTCTTAGGCCACAATGCTACTCTGAGAAATCTGAGCCAGGCTGATGTGAAACCCCAGAACCAAGATCATCTGTTTGAGGACCTAGCATTGGGAAGAAAACACCCAGCTCTACGACCCCACTGTGCTTAGTCACTGACTGGGAGTGTGACCCTGTGATCCCAAAGGTCTGCGAGCTCCCTGCAGTTAAGTCCTCTTCAGGAAGAGCTGAGCACGTGCTCCCATGGCTGTCACAGTTGCTCCTTTGTTCTTTTATTTATTCGGATATTTCCTGAGCCCCACTATGGCCAGAAACTGAGCTGGTCTCCAGGAATAACAATAGATAATAAACACACAGCACTAACAACGTGCCAGGCCCTGTTCTAAATGCTTTTCATTGTATTATGTCACTGAATCCTTGCAACTATGAGACAATTGTTGTGTCTACTGCTCACATGAGAAGCTGCCACACAGAAAGGTTATTAACTTGCTCAAGGCTACATGCCAAATAAGCGACCCCAGAAATCTGACTCCAGAGCCCACAACCAAAGTTAATGGCATTTCTTCTAACCTAAGGTGCCATCTATTGTAAGTTATATCGTTATTTTATGTGCCACCGAGAAAAAAAAAGAGCACTGTCAATTAACTTCAACATGCCATTATTGGTAAGATCATCCTCAATTTCAGAGAGATTAAAATGTAAAAAAAAGTGTGAATTGATAGTTATTATAAAAAGGTACTATGCCTGTTCTCAAACACTTGGCAGCTGAGGAGGAGAGACAGGCCAATGCCATTGCGTGCTATGTGGCGAGCATCAGGTGTCTCCCAAGAGAAGCGTACAAATTGCTGCAGGGGCAGATAGAGGAGCAAATCACTGCCAGCCAAGGTTACCTGGAACCCCTCCCTGAGGAAGTGGCACCCAGCTAAGCCTTAGAGTTTCTCCAAAGAGAGTAGAGGGGTGGAACTGGGATATTTTGAGTATTTTAGGGGCCTTGGTTGATATGCTAATGTTAATAACATAACAGTAGCTAACAACTTACTGAGTGCTAACCATGTTCTAGGCACTGTGTGAAGGGGCTCTTTGTGTATCACCCCATTTAATCCTCATAGAAGCCCCGAGAAGACCCCCTCATGAGATCCATTTTACAGGAGAGAAGCCTGAGGCTCAGATTAGCTGATTTACCCCAGCACACAGCTGGTGGATAATGGAGCCAAGATGAGAATCTCCAGTGGCACTGCTCTCCAGTCTCAGATGTCAATCATATGGCTGGGCCACGTCTCGGAAGGGAGACTGGGGACAAGTCGTGCCACCAAAGTCATTCTTGTCCACTGAGCACTTTATTTTCTGAGAGAAGGCTGAGAGAGGGTAAATATGGCCAAATACAAGGATCGAGAGAGACCTTTGGGAGGCCCAACTCATGCTGAAGTCAGGTGGAGGAGAACTGACGGGCAGGGAGGTTCTGGAAGCACTGGTGCAAGACTGGGCCTCTGAGTCATTCCACCTGCTGAGTGTTTGCTGAAACTTCACTCTGAGCGAAGGTCTGTGCTGGGTACCAAGGGGGCTACTGATGGAAGTTGCAGACTCAGCATCAAGTGCTGAATGAATTATAACACTGGGTTCTTTGCAGGCCTGACAGATCTGCCCGTCTCTTCCCACTGGACCTCATCTCCTGCCTCCTTCCTCTGACAAGCTCTTGGCCTGGCCATCTGCCACTTCCTTGAGGAGGTCAAGCTCCCTCCACTTCTGTTCTCCTACCCTCAGCTCCTTTTGCATGGGTGGCTTCTTCTCTGGCTTTGGGTCTCAGTGTAAATGTTGCCTCCTCTGAGAAGCTCTGCCTGTTATTTTCCATCATAGCACCATGTTCATTTCCTCCCTAGAAATCTTCATAGTATGTTGTACTGGTTTGCACCTTCAGGGCAGGGACGTTGAAGATGCACCCCGGCAGTGGGACTGCTGCCTCCCGCAGTGAGCATGCTGCCTGCCATGTAGTAGGTGCTTCCCATTTGAATGAACAAACAGCTTTGCTTAGAATTAATGAGTCAGATGCACATCTGACACAGAAAATAATCAACTACTGGACTGCTCAAAGGACGGAGAGGTTGATGTGTGCTGAAACTGTGAAGGAGATGTAAGATTTGAACAGGGCAGGGGGAAATCGGAGTTAGGGGTGGCTAGGAAGTAAAAAACCCGGCTGAGGGAGAAAAAGTAGTCTGTGTGGGAACAAAAAGTTTTCTATTGGCTGCAGGTTTGCAGCCCCTTCATGTTGGGTGTCTGGAATGACCTCAACTTTCTTCCCTCCTAGGTCCCTCCTCCTCCTTATTGAAACATGGGGCTGAGACCACCAGGAACATTTTTCCAGCTTCTGCTCAGTGTGTTTCGGGGGACACAACACAACATTGAGACTGAACTCTCATATGGCTCCTCAGTTTAGGAATAAGGCTATTTGGGGAAAAACCATGATGAATGCTATCTTTATTTTACTCTAGATCGTGGACAGAGTGACCCCCCATAACCAGAAAGGCTCTCAGATGGCTGTATTTTAGAATCCCTTTAAGGTCTTTAGAAGTGGAGCTAGATGGGTCCAATGTTATTTAGGTGATGGGTAACCTAAAAGCCCCAACTTCACCACTATGCAATATAGCCATGTAACAAGATTATACTTGTACCTCATAAATTTAGGTAAAGTTTAGACGTACAGCTAGACCTCACCAATTACAGTGTGTTCTATTAGCTGTTCCTGTTTTGTTTCTCACATAGGGAGCTAATAGAACACAACATTTAATTCACTGAATGACGTACTTGTACACCTCTCAACTTACGGATTTCCATATATTTTGAAAGTAAACAAAGGTCAAGACTTGTTACCATTTTATACATGTCCTGATTGATGTTCAATAGGCATTTTTTAAAAATCTTGCCTGGAAACACATCTATTTACAGAGTATCAAGTCTTATTTTTGTTATGTACTCATGAGTTTTCCTCTCCCACCCCACCTCCTGCAAGAACACACTCTGAGCTCATTGAGGCAGATCATGCCTTATTACTAACTCCAGTGTCTGCAAGGAATCTTCAATAAAACAGCTGCTTGGTAAATATTGAATGAAATTGAAGTGTTCCAAGACCTTCTAGAAGTTCAGTTCTCTGCTCATTATAATAGAGCAAGTTGTCTCAATTTATCTGAGCCCAAAGTTGTTGTCTCTTAACAATATAGATCAAACTCTGTGTCCTACTTGTCAGAAACTATGAAAGAGCAGGAATATCATTTTTGCTTTAACCGATCTGTGACTTAATTTGGAAAGTTTCTCCTTACCCCAGATTATACATGATTGAATAAGAAAAAACTAAAAATAACTTTTTGCTATAGTGAAACAACAATTAAAAAATTTAAACAAAATCCTTTGCTGCAACCCTAATCTCTTAGGAAACTTCTAGCTATTTCAAAGTTTGTAGAGAATATTAATTGCCACATTTCAGCCAAGCATAACACCATGTGATGGAGGAAGAAATGAAGTCATCTGGGTATGTGTTTTCTGGAACCGTGCCCTAAATGGCTTTCTCCTTGACATATATCCAGCTCTTTAGTACAGCTTAACATTAGTAATGCTCATAACCTTTTTATAAAATCATGTTTAAAATATAAAGGAAGCATGGAAAAATGCTCAGAGTGAAGGAAAGGAGAGAGAAAAGAAAGGAAGAAAGCATTCATTCAGGGCAAGTGAGCATTCACTGTGCTATGAATGGTGAAGCTTGCTCTGTCAATGACAGCCTTGTTCAAAGAGTCACCTCAATGGTTGGGATGATACTTGCTCCCTGAATTTAGCTAAGGATCATCATCTTCAGATTCATGTACCATTTGCTTAATCCACAACTTTCTATTTATTACTTTTTTAATCCCTAAAAGCCAGTCAGAAAGCAATAGCAGCAATCACTACAGCCTTGGTTCTTGTCATTTCCTACCCGTTAATTTTCTTGCTCAACAGAACCCTATCAGGTCTTGGCCAGTTGCCGTAGCTCACGCCTGTAATCCCAGCACTTTGAGAGGCTGAGGAGGGTGGATCACTTGAGGTCAGGAGTTTGAGACCAGCCTGGCCAACATGGTGAAATTCCCGTCTTTACTAAAAATACAAAAATTAGCTGGGTGTGGTGGCGGGTGTCTGTAGTCCCAGCTACTTGGGAGGCTGAGGCAGGAGAATCTCTCGAACGTGGGAGGTGGAGGTTGCAGCTGAGACTGCACCATTGCACTCCTGCCTGGGTGACAGAGCAAGACTCTGTCTCAAAAGACAAACAAACAAACAAAAAACAGAACCCTATCAGGTCTTCAGAAGGAATTTTGGATGTTCCTAGACTCCAGGCTCAAGGACTCTTCCACCAAATGATTAGTAAAGCAATGCTTATGGTAATGTTTGCCTACCTTGAACCATTTTTGTCTCAGGGCATGATCCTAATATCAATGGAAAAATATTTAAAGGAAACAAAATGCATGAAAACCTCTGTGAGGCCAGATCTGTGGAGTTACAGAAGGTCTCAGCAAAGACTCCCAAGCAGCTGGGAACAGTCAGAGTGCTGCAGAATTCCTAAACCATGCTAAGAGTTTTGGTGTCCTGGAAAAAGCTCCAAAATGTTCCAATCATTAAATTGCTCAACTTAAATCACTTTCAGATGAGCAAGTTCAGGACAAACATTACCGACTTTTTAAACTACATCACATGTTCCAAAAGCAACATGGGAAACAAAGCTGAATGCCGTGTTCTTTCCCCATTTGCCTTTGCAGGTGATTTCAAATTTAATGGATGCAAAGTAGAGTCAGAAGAAGTTTTCGGCATGTCTGCCCTAAAAGCCAATAATATGAATATATATATAAACCCTGGACCATTGATTCGAAGGAATTTAATCTTCAAATGGTTCTGCCAATAAAAGTGCTTAATGTCAGGGCAACTAATTCATATTAATTGCTCAGTAAATGTTCATTTAATTCATATTAAATACATGAATAAATGACATCTAATAAGCAGGATAAAGGTGAAGAATAAAGTACTTTGAAAGATCTACTTTTAAAGTTTGTCAGAGTATGATGGCCTCATGAAAGAATAAAAACAGTGGCCAAAAAAACTAAGACCAAAACTTGCAGACTGAAGTGCTAACAAAAATTCAGAAAAGAAAATTATAAGAAGGAACAAGTGGTTAATAAGGTGCAATGCAGCAAGAGACCTCAAAATCAGGACCAATGGGTGTCAAGTGGATTTCACAACAAAGTGGTAATCTGGGCGGCGATTTATGTACATGATTAATTCAGTAGGCAGCCTCTAAGATTGCTCCCAACTCCTGGCATTCGGGCAGTTCTGCAATCTCCTACCCTGAGTATGGACTACATTTAGTAACATAATCCTAGTGAATAGAATCTGGCAGAAATGATGGGATGTCGCTTCTGATATTACGAAACAAAAAGATGGTCTCTCCCTGCTTATTCTGAGGGAGGCCAGCTGCTATGTTGTGAGCTACCTTAAGAAAAGTTCACATGGCAAAACAAACAAAAATAAAAAAACCCTGATGTTTTTGGTTACTAGCCAGTGAGGACCTAAAGCCTGCCAACAGCCACGTGTATCCAAGTACATTCCTGCAATCATTTACTATGTTAAGGGTCTGTATTAATAGACATGGATTCCTTTATCTCAAATAGTATTGCTATGTTATTGCTAAAAAGCACATTGTAGCCATTATCTCATTTAAAAGCAAGGAGCTGTGACTTGGTGGACTTAAGAATGAACACAGAAGACACCTGCCTAAATGACTGAGCTAAGAAGACAATGTCTTCTCAGACTCAGTTTACTCTTTGATCTCCTAATTCAGGGCTTTAACATCTGCTTAGAAAATTCCAACCCAATTTGACTGAGAGAAAGAGTAGGCAACTAATGGTCACTGAAACAAAATATTCCCCAAATTGCAATCTTTTAAAATGGGATTTGTTACCTTTTTTTTTTTTTTTAAAGGAGCGGTCTGAAGAAAAAACATTTTAACAGGATTTACTTAACACCAATGTTTGGATGTAGCTATTTTGATTTAGGGAATATTTTGATGTAACTGTTTTAACCTCAGTGTTTTGATGCTTCATCAAAATCAAAAATTACTGCTTCTTTTTTTTTTAATTGCCAAGTGAGATAGTCAACAGATTTCTGGATCTCTCTATTCCTGATCCTCCCCCAGCCTAGGACACCCTGACCTTAACTTGCAGGTAAAAATTATCATGGGTGAAATTTAGAAATGGGGTAAGAATGTTAACTCTGTAGGATTACAGTGATTTTTTTAAATGTAAAATTCCAGTAGGGTAAATTTTTTTGCACATTAAGATAATCTGATTATCAACAGGGTCATTTCAAAATGTCAAGTAGTTAGAGGCACATGATTTTTGTTAATATCTTTTGGCTTTTGGGATCTTTACTCAACATGAGCAGTCTCTATTAATCTAACTCCATGCAAATTGTGGTTTTCTAGCTTTGAATGTTGGTAGGCTGCAGTTGTATGATCTATGTGCCATTCGATAGGCATCCTAGAATGTGTTATAGTAGTTAAAAGCACAAGATGTGGTGTTAGCATACCATCTACTAACAGAATGACACAGGGAAAAACTATTTAATATCTTTGAACTTTGGGTTTTCTTTTTATAAAATGGATCTAATAATAGTATTTGTGCAGATTAAATGAAATGATGTAAATGAAGCCCTTAGTAGACTGCCTGTACAACATATTATAAATTATTAGTACTGTTATCAGAAACGTTTATGTAACCAGGTGCGGTGGGTCATGCCTGTAATCACAGCACTTTGGAAGGGTGAGGTGGGCAGATCACTTGAGGTCAGGAGTTTGACACCAGCCTGGCCAACATGGTGAAAGCTCTTCTCTACTAAAAATACAAAAATTAGCCAGGCGTGGTGGCATGTGCCTGTAATCCCAGCTACTTGGGAGACTGAGGCAGGAGAATCACTTGAACCTGGGAGGCAGAGGCTGCAATGAGCCGAGATCATGCTGCTGCACTTTAGCCTGGGTGACTGAGACTGTGTCTGAAAGAAAGAAAAGAAGGAAGGAAGGAAGAAGGAGGGAAGGAAAAAGAAAGGAAGAAAGGAAGAGAAAGAAAGAAAGAAGAAAAAAGAAAGGGAGGGAGGGACGGAGGGAGGGAGAGGGAGGGAGGGAGAGAGAGAGAGAGAGAGAGAGAGAGAGAGAGAGAGAGAGAGAGGGAGAGAGAGAGAGAAATGTTTATTTAAATTGGACCCGGGAAGGCTATTTCATTGATAACATCATGCTATTGATAAAATATGGATAAAAATAATGTCAATGTTGTTAATATCAATGGTCCTCAAACATGATTGCCTATCAAAAATTATGTGGAAAAACTTCACCTTCCTCTGATGGAACAAGGACATCTAGACTTAATTTTCTACTATAAACTGCCAGAAAACTATACAAAAGATTAGCAGCAATTGTCATCAGACATTGGACTATGCACAGCACATGAGTGATTCTTGAAGGAGGAGAAACAGACAGGGCGAGCCTTGTGAATGCCCCTACTTGCTGCCCAGAGGAAATTAATGGCACACTCACATAGGAAAAAGGAATCCAAACAGAGCGTGGCAGACTTGTATTAGTCTGTTTTCATGCAGGTGATACACGACATACCTGAGACTGGGCTATTTTCAAAAGAAAGAGGTTTAATTGGACTTACAGTTCCACGTGGCTGGGGAAGCCTCACCATCATGGTAGAAGGCAAGGAGGAGGAAGTCATGTCTTACATGGATGGCAGCAGGTTAAGAGAGAGCTTGTTCAGGAAGACTCCCATTTTTCAAAACCATCAGATCTTGGGAGACTTATTAACTATCATGAGAACAGCATGGGAAAGACCTGCCCCATGATTCAATTACCTCCCACTGGGTCCCTCCCACAACACATAGGAATTCAAAATGAGATTTGGGCGGGGACATAGCCAAACTATATTACTTGTTGAGTGGAAGAGATGGACAAAAGTGTTGAGGAAACTAAGGTGGCTGCAAGTGTGAGACAGAGTTCCAGAAAGAGGGAGAAACACAATAAAAGAACTACAAAAATTTGTATAGGGCTTCCCTTGAATCTTTGCTGAGTTCAGTGCTGCATGTGCATAAAATGAGAAATTCCACAAATCTGGGTACAGAATGACCAGAGAGTTGTAAACTAAACAATTCCCAGAGCTCATACACGGAGGAGAGAAGTTTCAGCTTTGATTAGTCATGCTGAGGAGTCCTTTTTGATCACCCACAACATTCAGTGGTGAACCTAGAGGTGTCACTTCATAGAAGATGTGAATGATCTTCTATGATGATCAGAGATCATCTGATGAATGGCTGCACCATTCTTTGGGTAAAGAATACCCTAGACCTGCCCTAGACCCACTGGCTTCAAAACAATAAAATAGATAAGCAAATAATTGGTTGCAAAATAAAATCCAACCCTCCTTAAAGGAATACAATAAAATAAAGGACAAGGATATTAAAAGGATATTAAAACAGATATTATTATATTTAAGTAAAGAAAAAATATAGTAAGGAGAGCGAAAGAAGATGTAAATAAGAAACAGGAATTACAAAATGAAAACAATATCTGAAATAAAAAATTCACTGGAAGTATTAATAGCAAATTAGCCACCACAGAAGATTAATGAACTTGCAGACAGAGATAGAATGTATCTAAACTGAAGCATAGAGCAAAAAGAATTTAAAAAGTAAACAGTTCAAGTGAATGAGACGACAAACCACAGTCTGGGAGAAAATATTTGCAAAAGACACTTCTGACAAAGCACTGTAATCCAAAATATATGAAAAACTGTTAAAACTCAACAGTAAGAAAACAACTGGATTTATTTATTTATTTATTTGAGACAGAGTCTTGCTCTGTTACCCAGGCTGGAGTGCAGTAACATGATTTCAGCTCACTGAAATCTCTACCTCCCAGGTTCAAGTGATTCTCCAGTCAGCCTCCTAAGTCTGGGATTACAGGTGTGCACCACCAAACCCAGATATTTTTTTGTTTTTAGTAGCGATGAGATTTCACCATGTTGGCCAGGATGGCCTCAATCTCCTGACCTCGTGATCCACCCGCACCGGCCTCCCAAAGTGCTGGGATTACAGGCTTGAGCCACTGCACCCAGCCAACTTGATTTTTAAAATGGACAAAAGACCTGGACAGATACCTTACCAAAGAAGATGGCAAACAAACATATGAAAAGATACTCAACATAGTATGCCATGAGGTTATTGCAAATTAAAATGAGATATCACTACACACACCTATCAGAATGGCCAAAATTCAACCACTGACAACACTAAATGCTGGTGAGGATGTGGAGCAACAGGAACTTTCATTCATTGCTGGTGGGAATGAAAACTGGTATAACCATTTTGGAAGATAATTTGGCAATTTCTTATAGAACTAAACATACTTGTACCATACAATTGAGCAATCACACTCCTTGGTATTTACACAAATGGGTTGAAAACTTATGTTCACACAAAACCCTGCAAACAGATGTTTATAACATCTTTATTCATAATTACCAAAACTTCAAAGCAACCAAGACGTCCCTCAATAGGTGAATGAATAAACAAATTGCAGTACATTGAGAGGATGAAATAGTTTTCAGTGCTAAAAAGAAATGAGCTTTAAAGGCATGAGAAGACATGGAGGAATCTTAAATGCATATTAATAAGTGAAATATGCCAATCTGAAAAGGTTGCATACTGTGTGATTCCAACTGTATGGTATCTTAGAAAAGGCAAAACTACAGGGATAGTAAAAACATCAGTGGTTGCCAGGGGTTGAGGGGGAGAGAGGATGAATAGGCAGAGCACTGTGGATTTTTAAGGCAGTGAAACTATTCTGGATGATACTATAAAGGTGGATACATGTCATTATATATTTGTCAAAATTCTTAGAATGTACAATACTCAGAGTGAACTCTAATGTAAACTACGGATTTGGCATTAGGGGAAGGGAGATGATTCAAAGTAGGTTCACCAGTTGTAACAATTGTATCATTATGGAGCATTATGTTGATAGCTGGGGAGGCTACACATGTGTTGGAGGTACGTGGTAGTAACTGCACTTTTCTGCTCAGTTTTGCTGCAAACTTAAAACTGCTCTGAACGTCCTTTTTAAAAATAAAACAGAGACTCAATGACCCATGGTATAATACCAAGCACTGTAATATTTGTATAATTGGAGTCCTAGAAAAAGGGGTGAGAGAGAGAAAAACATTTGAATGGCTATGAATTTTCTAAAATTGATGAATACTATAAATTCCCCCAACCCTTCCCTCTTCCCCAAAATACACCAAGATACATTATAATCAGATTCCTGAAAACCAGTGATGAACCTAAATCTTATGAGCAGCCAGAGAAAAAAGACACACCAAGTACAAAGAAACAAAGAACAAATGCAGCCTTGACAGCAGAAATCATACTGCCTAGAAAACAATCATATAATGCTGAAATATAACCTACCAATCTAGAATTCTATATCAAGCAAAAATATTTTTCAAAAATACAAATAAAACTTTTTCACACAAACAAAAGCCAAGGAAATTTGTCATCAGCAAATATGATCTACAAGAAATGTTAAAAGAAAATTCTTTGGGCAAGAAAGAAATGATACAAGATATAAATTTGAATTTATGTAAATGTGATGGTTAATTTTATGTGTTAATTTGACTGGGCTAAGGGATGTTCAGAAATTCAGTAAAACATTTTTTCTGGGTATGTCTCTGACAATATTCTGAAAGAAATTAGCATTTCAATCAGACTGAGTAAATTGCCCTCACTAATGTGCAGGATATCATCCAACCCACTGAGGGCCTGAATAAAATAGGCAGAAAAAAGGCAAATTTGCTCATTCTGCTTAAGCTGGGACAATCCATCTTCTCTTGTCCCCAGATATCAGTGTTTCTGGTTCTTGGGCCTTTGGACTTGGACTGGGACTAATACTATTGGCTCCCTTGGTTCCCTAGACTTTGAGTTTGGACTGAAACTACACCACCAGCTTTCCTGGGCCTCCAGCTGGCAGATGGCAGATCACAGGACTTCTCAAATAAATCTATCCACAAATCTATATATATGTAAATGTGTGTGTGTGTGTGTGTGTAGGGAATCCACGAGCCCCACACGTTGGGTGCCGAAACATAGGGATCCATGAGCCCCACAGTGGGTACCAGAATGTAGGGAGCCAGCCCTATATTACCCACGGGTACCCCGAGTTCAGTGACGACAAAGGAATGAGAAAAAGACAGATTAGGAGGGAAAGTGGGACCAGGGGGCCATCACTTTATTACTCTGGTGGAGGCAGTGAAGGCCCCGAACTCTGATCATCCACACTGTTTATTGGTTACAATCACTTTGATCTATAGGGTAGGGGTACAGTGATGGTGGAGTGAATCAGTGAGCCAGAAGTGAATCAGTGAACCAGAACTGGGTGTCATCCTAAGGATTGATAAGAATGGCGGTTTGGGAGTTCCACAAAACAAGAACATGTGGTTACATTTAGCTTATTATCTGTGTGCAGCTGATGGAACACGGGCCTTACAAGGAGCCTACAAGTCTGGCTACGTCATAGTGCTACATCATAGTCAAGGGGTTTTACATCCTTGAACACAATATTTATGGTAACAGAGCCTAGGTCACCCTGCACCGGAACATGAGGCATGGAGAGGCCTTCCTCTTCAGAGGCCTCCTGAAGCCTTCCACAGTTTGTTGTTCCTTGTTTATATGTTACTCATAACCAATTTACGTAGGCATTCTGTAAGTCCCTTCTCCTTTGCTGTTTTTCCCAAGTGTGTGTGTGTGTGTGTATCTTATTGGTTCTGTTTCTCTAGAGAACTCTAACATAGCAAAAAATAAAGAATACTAGAAACAGTAAATATATGAGTAAATATTGGAGACTGTTACATTTTCATTTGAAACAGTTGACTGTTTAAAGCAAAAATAATGTATTTTGAAGTTTATGACATGTAGCAATAAAATGTGTGACAAAATAATATAAAGGAAGATATATAGGAAATGGAAGTATACTATTAAGAGGATCTTATATTTTGCACAAAGTGGTATATTATTTGAAGACAGTCTACAAGTTGAAAATACATATTATAAACCTTAGATTTAACTTTTAAATGCAACAAAGAGATGTATGGAATATACAGTGGAGATAGAATAGAATACAAAAGATAATCTCAAAAAGCCAAGAAAATAGGAAAAGGGTAATAAAGTATAGATGAAACAAACAGAAAACATTTAGTAAAATGGAATATTTAAATTCAACTAAATTGATAAAATAAGTTTTCTAAACAGTACAATTAAAAATACTATCAGGTATGATTAAAATGTAAGAGCAAAATATATGCTGTCTACAAAAAAATTTACTATAAAAATGGTAAAAAGTAAAAGAATTAAAAACCATATACCATGCAAACACTAACTGTAAGACACCTGAAGTAGATATATTAATATCAAACAAAGTAGAATTCAGAACAAGAAGTATTACCAGAGACAAAGAGGGACATTTAATTATATTGAGAGTCAATTTATCACATAGAAATAACAATCTTAAGTGTGCATATATACACCTAAGAGCTTCGAAATATGTACATAAGAACCAAAAAACAGAAAATGTTAATTATACTTGGAGATAAACATTCCTCTCTCAGTAATTTATAGAAGTAGACCAAAAACCAGTCGAGAAATAAAAGATTTGATAATCTCTAGCAACCAACTTGACCTAGTTGACACTTATAAAATGCTGTACTCAACAACAGAATACACATTCTGTGTGCATGAAACATTCACCAAACTAGAACACCTGCTGAGCTGTAAAATAAGACTTGACATTTTTAAAAGAATCAAAATAATGCAGCATATATTCTTTGACTGTAGTGAAATTAAAGTAGAAATCAGTAACAAATATATGGGAAATCCCCAAGTCAAACCACATACTTAACTATACAATGTATTAAAAAAAAAAAGGAAATGAGAAAATTAGAAAGTGTTTTGAACTAAATGAAAATAAAAACAACATTAAAATGTGTGTGATGCAGCTAAAGAAGTTGCTAAAGGGAACTTTATAATGCTACATGTTTATATTTTAAAAAGAGGAGGGCCTAAAATCAATGATCTAAGCTTTCATCTTAAAAAAAAAACAGAAAAAGGAGTAAATTAAACCTAAAGTTGGAGAAAGGAAATAAGAGCAGAAAGTAATAAATTTGAAAATTAAAAAAAAATTTTTTTAAATTATGGAAAAGCCGGCTCTTTGAAGGGCTCAATAAACCTCAAGTGAGATGAACGGAGGTAGGAGAGTAGAGAGAGAACACAAATTACCAATATCAGAAACAAAAGACAAGACAGCACTACAGATCCTACCAACATTAAATAAGAGAATATTATGGACAAATTTATGCCAACAAATTTGAAAACTTTGACAAAATGGACAAATACTTTGAAAGACTCAAGTTACCAAAAGTGACTCAAGAATAGAAAAGTAACTCTTATGAAGCTAATTTAGCACTGATTCACAGAATGCCATTGAAAACCATTGGTTTGGTTCAGATTTTATCTGAGCATATCAGTAAACCAAAGGCATAGAAGATTTGAGCAGGATTAGACTGTCCAAATAGAGCCCAACAACCTACTGAACAATAAAATATTCTATTACAGTTGATGACTACATCATCAAATAAATCTCTGAATATTTGCTCAATGACTGGACCGAAAATTTTGAGTCAGTTATTTAGGGGTTGTATAAACATAACCTTCAAAATGCAGATGTGAAGATGGGAATGTCAGCACCCATTCCCAATTCCCTTCCTCCTTGCTTACTTTCTGAGCCTCCCTTGCATATGCCACCATTCTGGCAAATGAACGTAAGCAGGTGTTTGCTAAGGGTCCAGGAGCATAACTTGATAAAAGGGAAAAAACGTTCAGCAACCATCCTGCAAATGAGAAACTGAGACAACCCTGACATCACTGAGCGCTGAATCAGTAATGACGATCATGGCCTCCGTCTTGATTTTTCTTTATTGTTATATGAGAAAAATTCCCATTTCTTTACATGTTTTTAAGTTAGGTTATTTACTTACAATCATACACAGTCTTAATAGAAGACTATGACATATTTATATTCCCACAACTAAGGCAAAAAGGAAACATCAATTTAGTTCTTCCCTTGACTAGCTATACAAATCTTAGAACCATCTCTTAGTATCAATGCCCCTGAGTTTTGACATCAATAGATAATAATCATGATCATAATAACTATCTAGTGAAGTTGATGCTGAGGGAGAGAACAAAGCAGAGACCAGAATCTCAGCCACTGGAAGGACAGACCGTACGCCAATACAAGAAGTCCTTACATATCAGAATATTAAAATCTGGGCTGTGATTCTGCTTGTAGCATAATAAGACATCAGTAAGCAGTAGTTTTAGCATGAAGAGTCTTGAAACTTTTTAGAGGCACATACACTGAGAGCCAACTCCCAAGAGGATCACGAAAAGTAAATTAAGCACATTCAATGTTTTTCCAACAGATGCCCATGACGATATTTCATATGGGGGAATCTTTGCCTCTGTGATTCATTTTGCAAATCCTACGACCCATGTTTCTTTTCACACGATAGAATACCAGAGTTGTGCAGAAGAACTCCCTGTTCAGCAGATATTTGTGGTCAAGGTTCCGAGATTTTTGCCCATAAATGGCTCACACCCTATCCCGTTGGAAAGAAATGGGTACTCACAGAATTTCACAGGAGAGCTAATGCCCCAGCAAAACTATGCAAACCAGCTGGGCATGCAAAAACGTGGAGCAAGACACAGTCACTCACCACTTTCAGCTGAAAAGGGGCAATGAGATTGAATCCACATAACCATGGCATCTTATTTTTATTTATTTATTTTTTCAGGCTGAGTCTCTCTCTGTTGCCCAGGCTGGAGTGCAGTGGTGTGATCTCAGCTCACTGCAACCTCCGCCTCCCGGGTTCAGGCGATTCTCCTGCCTCAGCCTCCCGAGTAGCTAGGACTACAGAAATGTGCCGCCACGCTCGGCTAATTATATTATTTGTTTTTAGCAGAGACAGGGTTTCACCATGTTAGCCAGGATGGTCTCTATCTCCTGGCCTGGTGATCCACCATCTCGGCCTGCCAAAGTGCTGGGATTACAGGCATGAGCCACTGCACCCGACCTTACCTTTCTTTATTGAAGCACAGAGCCCTGTTAACTCACCATTCTAACTGGTGTCTTGTGTTAAAAGAAAGGGCCTGGCATCACCCAGCTCTGCCACTTACTAGCTGGCTATGATGACTTTGGGGAGGTAATTTAAACATGCAACTTCCTCATATGTAAAACAAAGATAATGATGACTGTGACCGCTTCCTATTAGAAATAAACGTTTATTGAGAGCTTGCTGAATACAGAACACTGTTTTAAGTAAATGTGTTAAACTCATTTAGTCTTCACAATTCTGACATATTCTCTATCATTATTTTTATTGTATTTTAAATTGAAGAAATTGGAAGAAGGGTAAGAACTGTTCCTGAGGCTACACAACCGGCATGTGACAAAGATTGCATAGAGGGTTGCTGTCAGGATTGAATAAGAAAATACAGGTAAAACTCTGCCTGGCACATAGTAGGTATGTCATGATACACGGTAGTCATTGTCTCTCGGTCACCTTCTGCTTGTGATGTCACCTTAGAAACAGCTACAGAAAATCTACTGAAGGTTATGAGTGGGGAAAGTGATGTAGATTAAAGTACTGAAGCTTTCTATTGAAAGTCATTAGTGGGATAGTGACATGCCGGGGTAAGGCCATTATAGCTGCTGCCTAAGAACGCATTGAGGAAAAACAGCCAGCACAAGGCAGATACAGATCCAGTGTAAAGGGAGAACTCAAGTTAAGCTAGGAGAGGAACAAATGCTGAGTTCTCACCCGGGTAGGGGGAATTATAAATTAACGTAAAGGGGATAGCCCTGTGACAGACACTTTCCCAACCCTTCCTAAAATAATCTACAGTGGTCTAATCCTTTCGTTTTTCTGTCACGGCTATCTTTCTGCCCCACAGATAACCCCACTCTATTAATATGGACTCTTAGAACATTTTTTCCATTCCGCAAGATATACTTAATGCTAATCCTGTTATTTCATTTTTGGCCAAGCTGAATTTTATGTGTCTTTATTTGTATTACCTCCAACCCTGTTTAAAACCTTTCACCGTGTTCTCATTTTCTTAAAGATGTTTCTGCAATGAAAAAGATTTATTCTTTAAATGAACATACATAGAAATAGTTTTAAAGGCGTTCTTTTCAACAACTCTCCAGCACAGATCACTGATGTTTTTAGAAATGGGGTCATTTGGGACTGTCTTGTGATCTGTAGTGTCCTTGGAGGATGACTCCTTTCTTTCCCAGAGCCCCCCACTGACCCTGCACCGAGGTTACCTGTATCTTAGCTGCATTGTCTCCTTCCTCCTCCTTGATTCTGCTCTTCCTGTTCTTTTCCTGCAAATTCCATCTCCCCCTCTCCTTGGTCCTCTTTTCCCACAACCCTGCAGACTTTGTCTCCTCTCTTTCTAGTCCCCTGCAGCTTCCTATCATTTTACTAGGAAGTAAATGATATGTATCATATGTAAACATAAGTAAAATGATATGTAAGCCTCAAAGTAAGATGACTTTGATTTGTCACCACCTTAGCCCTATTACCCTGTGAGAATTCCCTCTCTCTGGTGACCTAGGACCTCCTATTTGCCAAAGTCATAACCTTTCCCTGGGTTCATCCTCCTTAATCTGAGAAGCATTTGGTGCCATTGACGTACCTCATCCTTCCTGAAATTCTCCTCCTCCTCCCAGAAGAGGTGCTTCCTCCAGGCAGCAATCCTTGATTTCCCAAAACAAGATGTGACTCCCTCCTCCCTGTAGGTGCATGTGTCTATGTTGTACCTGTCTGCATAGATTATAATGTCCTTGAGGGCAGAGGCCTTGTTTTATGCCTCTCCCTCAACATCCATATACAGTCTGGAGCTAACACAGTGCCAAACTCCTTGCAAGGATTCAGCAGACATGGTGCGAGTACAGAAATCAGCCTGGTCTCAGAATGTCAACACGCAGCTGAACATGGCCCAAAGGTGACTTTGATTTCACCTGTCTAGCGATTTTTAAATATCTGAGTTTGTTACCGGCATTTAAAAACTGTGGTATTTTACATGAAAAAAATTCAGATTTCTTGCTTGTTTTCTTTGACAAATCTAATTTAATCTCATTTGGATCTCTATTCCTGCATGGCAACAGAACAGAGGACCTGAGCATCTGCTGTCCCTATGGTTTTCTGCTCCACTCATGGACATTTCCTTCATGGCCCCTGTAGGCACTTTAGTCTTGTGAACCCTTGAAAAATGAACCTGTGCAAAGGGTAAAGGCAGGATGCACTCATTGGTTCAGTTATCAGTGTTCTAGCTACTTGTCAAGAGTTCAGAAGGAAGGGGAAGTTGGCAGCCATCTCTGAGCTCCCTGTCACTGGCCTGGACCTGGAGAGAATACTTCCTCAAGGAAGCTCTCCATGGCAGCTCCTCTTGAAAAACCTCTCCTCTTTTATGCCCTACAGCAGCTTGTACAGCTAATACAGGATGCCCCCTGCTCAACATGCATGTGTGCACATACATTAGCTCTGGCTGTATATATGATTCCACTTTGGCTGCCTACTGCCAGTGTTACCGCTACATAACACTCAATGCACCTTGGGGTTGTTTACCTTTCTTCACAGGCCTGTGAGTGTTTGGGTGGTGAGCAGTGGAGGAGGGGGAACCTGGATAGGGGCATGCTATCCTCATGATGTCCACGACGTCCTGTTCTTGCCACTGTCACTATGGGCTGGACACAGTGGGTAGCACACGTACCTGCAATGAAAGCTGACTCTCAAGGCAGCAGGCGCACAAATTACCCACTCCCGACCCGGGGAGGTAGTGACGAAAAACAACAATACAGGACTCTTTCGAGGCCCTGTAACTGGAATGAGTCCACTTTAAATCCTTTAACTAGGATCCATTGGAGAGCAAGTCTGGTGCCAGCAGCCGTGGTCATTCCAGCTCCAATAGCGTATATTCAAGTTGCTGCAGTGAAAAAGCTCGTAGTTGGATCTTGGGAGCAGGCGGGCGGTCTGCCGCGAGGTGAGCCATCGCCCGGCCCCGCCCCTTGCCTCTCGGCTCCCCGCAGATGCTCTTAGCTGAGTGTCCCGCGGGGCCCGAAGCGTTCACTTTGAAAAAATTAGAGTGTTGAAAGCAGGCCCGAGCCGCCTGGATACCGCAGCTAGGAATAATGGAATAGGGCCACGGTTCTATTTTGTTGGTTTTCGGAACTGAGGCCATGATTAAGAGGGACGGCTGGGGGCATTCGTATTGTGCCGCTAGAGGTGAAATTCTTGGACCGGCGCGAAAGCATTTGCCAAGAATGTTTTCATTAATCAAGAATGAAAGAAAAAAAAAAGAAAGAAAGCTGACTCTCGCAAAATTGATGCCTTCTCTCCATTTACTAGCTGTGTGTGTCTGAGCAAGTCAGCCTGGACCTCAGTCTCGTCGTCATTTCAGGGGGAATAATAATATCTGCCATTATAGGCTTCTGAAGATTAAGGGTATGTTTAGTGCCTGGTACTCGGTTGGCATTCAGTAAGTGGTTTAAAAAACTAGACCATCCCATGGCAATGTCAGGGAGAGGTCACAAGCAGAATTTCAGTCTTTCTGGGCAATGCATATAGCTGTTGTTGAGGATGACAGAATAGTTCCAGGTGAGTGTGTACTTGCTTGAGGCAATTATCTGTACAAATGACCAAAGAGAGAACTCAGATAGTAACCTTAGGAAACCAATAGCCTGAATTTCTCTACCTATTTATGATAAGACGTTTTCTCTGCATGGCCTTTTTGACAGGTACCAACAGAGGTAGGTACTGGGAATCCTCTTCTCTCATGGCCTAAGGGAACTGGGGGAAAGCAAAGAGCATTTCAATTAAAGGTTCTCTGTGCTGTGAAATTCCAGTCTTGCAGGAGGTTTAGCCAAGAGGCTCATTGCAAGAGGTTCTCCAGCCTACTTTAAAGGGTTTCTCCCTGTTCCAGACAATAAGAACTCTTGCCTCAAGTGCTGCATACACATTGTGTGGGAGCCAACTCTCACGGCAATTGACTCCTTTCTTCCCCTCTAGAAGGACAAGAAACCTACCCCTCTCTCTAAATTGCTTAGAGTCATAGTATTGACCATGCAAGCCATCTTTCCCGAGTTACTGATAAAAACAACTATATGGCCTTGAACATGTCACCTGCAAGGACAAGAATCACACCGACAACAGTGTGACATGGGAAAAGCATGGGACTAAGGCAGCCTTTGGATCAAGTCTCAGTTTCACCACTTAAATGGGAGATTTGGGGCAAGTTCTGTAGCCTTGCAGAGTCTCAGTTTTCTCATCTGTAAAGCGGAGGCTACTTCATGCCTCAATAGGATTAAAAGAATCAGAACTAAAGTCATGTATCAGAAAAGCATCTTGTACATGGAAAAGCTCTGAGAATGTTATTTTCAATATTGTAAACTTGGTCAAGCTCCCTTTAGAGACTTTAGTGTTTCTAAAAGGAATTACAGGACCCTCTTCCATGCTGTGCCACCACCTTGGCTGCTCAGGAGGCCCTGTCTCAGATTTTCATTCACCCCTACTTGATGAGGAACATTCAGAGAGGAATTAGATTGCTCCCTTCTGATGTCCCAGCCCCATTAGTATCTGGATCATCTGTTCCATGGCTCTCCTCCCTGATGTGAAACAGACCATGTTCAGATTAGTTAGCAGGTTAGAACTTGGCATTAGAGTTGGAGAGACCTGGCTTTCTCACTCACTTGCTGGAGACTGAATTATTTAGCTGTCTGAGTCTCAATTTCCAAGTGGGGAAAATAATAGCAATGTATTCATTAGAATACTTTAGGTTGCAAGTAGCAAAACAAACTCAAACTGGCTTGATCAGTAAGGAGATCAATTATCCTACATAACAAGATGTCTAGAAGAATTAGTTTTCAGAACTGTTTGATTCAGTAGCTCAACTGTGCCATTGAGTAAGCTGGCCTCCCTCTCCTGGCTCTGCTACCCTCATGCTGGCTCTGCCTAATCTGCTAGCTGTACGGCTGCAGCTATCCTAGGCATCAAAGATTAAGGAAACCTCTAAGATGTTCCCCAGGAGCATTGTTCTCTCATCTAACTTTCCAGATGAGAGGTGCCTGTGACCATCCCTGAACCAACAACTGGGAAGGAGACAGGCTTACCCTGAGATGAATCAAGTTAATTGCTGAAGCCAGGGTGCATTTAGTTTTCCCAAGGCTACAATGGGGAAGAATGAAATGGATTCTATTCGAGGTGTTAAATTACATAAGAAGGAGGCTACGGCCATGATCCTGTCTCCATACTTTGTGTTCCTGGGTAACAAACTGCAACCTAATTTAAAGAAACAGAAACCTCATTTAGGAGCATATTTTACAACAGCTGAACTTCGGCCAATAACAGACAGCCAACTGATGAGACCATGCTCCAATAAGGCAAATGCTTAGCTGTAGCCAATCAGGTAACTTCTCTACTTTGCTACTGCATTGGGTCCATAAAAGCTCCCTGCTCACTTGGCTAGGTAGAGCTCTCTGAATCGCCTTTGGTTTTGAGTGCTGCCCTAATTCATGAATCATTCTTTCCTCTAGCTGTTAAATTTGAAGATTTTCTTTTAACAGAAGAAAGGGCAAAATGGATGCTGAGTGGGCAACCAAGAGTTTCCTCTGCCAGCGCTCCCTCAGGGTGGTGTGAAGGTCAGGGAAATAAGGTAGTGAGCACTTGCTAAATGGCACCTATTAGTACTCTCTTTTCATTTTCCCATCAAATTCTGTCCTGCCTCCTGCTGCCTCAAGACTCAGATGTGTGATCATGAGGATATTCCAAACATGTGGCAGTCCTAGTATCAGACAGAACTGCGGGACAAGACAAAGAGCAGAGGGGACTGAAAACAAAAACAAAACAAATTCAAATCACAGCCATACAGAATTCTCCTTAGGACCAACACTGGTCCTGGGTGTCCTCACAGCAGCCCCATTGGCCTCCTGCTACCGTTGCTGTGTCTGCAGAGGAGTGGGCCTGGCACACGTTCTCAGAGGTTATCCTGCAGCTGGAAGAATGTGGCCCATCAGCCGCTCGCTCTCTGTCTTCGGCACCTCCCCTAGGGCCCTTGCTCCTTTTCATCCGTTAACTCTCTCCAGCACAGGAAACCATGTGCTTATTGACTTCAATATTCTCTTTGGCAGAGTTATCCCAAGAAAAGTTGTGAGTGCAACTGGAATATTTTGAAAATATTAATCTGATATAATTTGTTTGTCTTTAGTTTGTGAATTAGAAGTCTGAACCTTAAGCTTATTACTCAGAAAAAGAGGGTGGTTGCTTCTAAAAATAGCAAAAATACTGTTTTTCATAGTCCATTCTTGGATATTGGTTTCCACATTAGAACATTCCAATATGATTTTGGATTTAAAATGTGTTATTTATTTTTAAATCAAGGCCATCTGGCTCAAATGGCGATACTTAAGAAGACACATCCTTCATGTTTCCTAGTTTCCTAGTAAAAGAAAACAGCACCACAGGATAAGCACCCCGCTGAGGGTCCTCTTCTCCACTCACTGTAGATTCCTTCACTCTCTTCTCTGGTCTCATTGCTTTTGCTGTACTATTCTTCTACTTATCTTTACTTTCTCTTTGCCTTTTTTCTATTATCCTTCAAGACCCAGCTCAAAATTCATCTTCAAGAAGCCTTTATTGAATAGCTTTCTTTTTTCGAGGTGGAGTCTTGCTATGTTGCTCAGGCTGGAGTGCAGTGGCGTGATCCTGGCTCCCTGCAACCTCTGCCTCCCAGGTTCAAGTGATTCTCCTGCCTCAGCCTCCCAAGTAGCTGGGGTTACAGGTGCCCACCAGCACACCCAGCTAATTTTTTGTATTTTAAGTAGAGATGGGTTTCACCATGCTGACCAGGCTGGTCTCGAACTTCTGATCTCGTGATTTGCCCGCCTCTCCCTCCCAAAGTGTTGGGATTACAAGCACGAGCCACTGTGCCCACCTATTGAATAGCCTTTGATTGCACAGAGTCATTTTATATACAACTTCAGATTTAGAAAGATGTTTGAAAGATGCTCATTTTATAGTTGTGAGGTTCTGCTATATGCATTTACAACTAGGACAATAAAAGTAATTATACATGTGATAAAATAGAAAACAATATAGGTACAATCCAACCTTATTAATTAGACATTTCATTCTAATTAAATGGATGATACTCTATTAGGTACAGAAATAACGTGACTGAGACAGAGGTGGCCAGAAATTTATTGCTTCCTTTTGAAATGTAGCAAAACATACCAGTTGTTAGAATAATTAATTGGGAGGCCATTAGGCTGAGATGTCTCCAGAACCTTGGGTTCTAATATAAGCAAACCAAACCTCAACTTAATGTAAACAGTAAAACAAAACTTAAGGTTAACCAATCAGAAACCACCAACTAACCTCTAACTAGAGGCTTTATTAATTAGAAGCTACCAAGTAACCTCTAACTAGGGACTCTCCACTTTAACCAATCAAATAGTTTCATTATCTGGCTTTCACAGACTCCTAATAAAATATTCTTTTGTGCCCCCTTTGGTGGAGCACTGAGCCCCTTGTGATTTGGCACTGCCCAATTCATGAATCACTGAATTCAAATAAACTCATTAAATTTTTAACATGCCTAAGTTTATCTTTCAATGCAATCAGCCGACAAACAAAAATACGTTGCTTCTAATGGTTCTGTGGGCAAGTCACTCTAACCCTTAAAGTTGATAACATAGTGATAGCACATCTCTCATCAGTATTCCGAACTGGTATAACCCTGGCCAAGCAGAGTAGCACTGGGCATAAAGGCAAGAAACCTCTTTCTTAGTCTAAGAGCAAAACCTCATGCCTGTATGGAAAAAAGCAGCATATTGTAGGCAAGGCAGCACCAAGAATACATTTTAGTTCTTATCACATACTAGCTTCCCCTTGGGGTACAATTTAGGCAAAGTTAATGAACATTTGTCACTCAGTAAATCATCTCCACTATATATGTTTCCCAAGCATCTAGTTCTATCTTTTCAATATTTTCAAAAATATGCAAAGATTCCACAAAAATTAAGACATTGATTTCAAAAACTAATACTAAAGACATTGTTACATTATTTTGAGAAATTCATAGAATTTAGTCACCAAATTCAAAGGGGTAGAAGGCTATCCTAGAACAGCTGGGCTTGATCACATTGGGGCTCAGAACATGGTACCCCAAAGTATGGTGTTTTGGTGTGCTGAGTACTTTAAACTGAAGAAAAATGGAAAAACTTCAAAAGTGAAGTCTTTCTGACCTCCTATCCTTCTGTCTCCTGCCAGCTCCCCATCTTAATGTCACCTCTCTCAAAGCGAAGTAAGTCATAGAAACAAGAATTTCTCTTTCCCAAGATGGGCTATAGAAACTGAAACTCCTCTCCTGCAAAGCAAGCCCCCAAACCTAGAAAAGTCACTCTCCCATCAAAACTCTTATTCCAGAGGGGCCCGGACACTACCCAGGAGGAGAGAATGCTAGAGAGAGATGCCAAGAAGCAGCTAAACAAATTTGCTGGGTTTCCGCTGCCCTCCTCTCAGTCCACCACCATTAAACCTGCCCTTTTATCCAATCGCATTTCTACAGGGCTGTCCATTCTTCATGGAACCTAACTCTACTAGTCCGTTTTCATGCTGCTGCTAGACATACCCAAGACTAGGTAATTCACAAAGGAAAGAGGTTTAATGGACTCACAGTTCCACATGGCTGGGGAGGCCTCACAATCATGGCGGAAGATGAAGGAAGAGCAAAGGGACGTCTTACATGGTTGCAGGCAAAGAGGGCTTGTGCAGGGGAACTCCCATTTATAAAACCATCAGATCTCATGAGACTTATTCATTATCAGGAGAACAACACAGGAAAGATCCTACCCCATGATTCAATTACCTCCCATAGGGTCCCTCCCATTACACATGGGAATTATGGGAGATACAATTTAAGATGAGATTTGGGTGTGGACACAGCCAAACCATACCACTAACCACAAAAAGTAGACAGGTTTCCCTGGGTCTTTGGGTCTTTATTTCTGAAGGCTTCTCTATCACCTATAATTTTGTAATACATTTGTTATGCTTTTCTCCTGCTAATCTGTTATAGGAATGTCAGCTGTGACTATTGTGATAAGGAAAAGCATCGAATTTTTCCCCTTACAATTATGAGACACTGAAGTTCTCAGATAATTGACTTGTGACTGAAGTTTGATAGTGCTTCTACTCCAGACATTAGTAACCAGACTAGCATTTTTGGATTGGGTCCCTTCTTTTAAAGAGACTTCATCTGTCACGCCTACAGGATTTTCCAAATCTTTGCTCATCTGCTGGGACTTTCTGAGGTATTTTCCTTTGGCCCAACCATTTGTAGGAATATGTCCTTCTCAAGTTTTAGCATGTTTACTCTTTTTGCATATCTTTTACAAGGGGGCATCCTTTTTATGTTTTAAATTTATTTTTAATTATTATGGACACATAATATGGGGCACATGTGACATTTTGATAAAAGCATACAATGAGTATAATCATATCAGGGTAAATGGGAATCTATCACCTCAAGCATTATTATTTCTTTGTTAGAAACATTCTGATTTTATTCTTTTTGTTATTTTGAAATATGTAATAAATTATTGTTAACTATAGCCTATTACTATAGTTGACAATTTATTGCATTTTAAAATTTTACAATTTTGATTTTGTGTGGCCTTTTCATTTCTTTACCTAAGCCCTTGATGTAATTAATGATCAGTAATTTCCTGTCAGATGGGTCAGTGACCATTTCCTTCTCTACCGTATGGATGCTCTTAGAAGTAGTTGTCTTAAGGTATTGTTCTACAAATTCAGAAATTAAGCCTTTTGAGAATAGATGAGAATGTTTAACAACATAATGCTAATCATTTCATTGAGTCTTCTCCACCATCTACATCAGGGCCTCAGTCAAGTGACCACTCTCTCTTATCTAACCTCTGTTTGTAGAGATGGGCCAGTGACAATTGGTATAAGATTGCTGTGTGCATGTTTCTTAAACTTCCTGGAGTGAAAGGCTGACTCACTGTTAGACAGGCCCAAGTATCTTAAGTCCAGCATTCCTGGGATCCAGGAAACAGGCAGAGGTCAACTGGATTTCAGCAATGACCTGGCATGACTGCAAATCACTGAAACTATCAGAGATCCTAGTAGAAATCTGAGACATAAATAGGAGCATGTAGAGTTATTTTGAAAATAATTCCCCCATCCAAATTATATTCCTGTTAGTTATTCTTTGTCAAAGCATGCTATTCTATCAGTCCATTTAGAAGAATTCTAATGATATGGTTAGTCCTTATTGTTATGTTCATCCCCTTACCCATCATGGAGCTCCAAGAGAACAGGAATCATTATTATTCTTTGAGATACTATTTACCCACATAAAAGTAATCTTAAGTATCTAGGGCAATGAATTCTTATATAGGCACCCATGTATTCACTACCCAGGTTAAGATGGAGAACATTTCTACTACTCCAGAAAGTTCTTTCATGTCACTTTCCAGTCAATATTCCCCATTTCAGAGGTAACTACTATTTTGACTCGTATCACTATAATTTTTCCTGTTCTTGAACTTCATGTAAATAGAAACAGTATATATATTCTTTTGTATTTGACTTTTTTACTCAACATAAATGTGTTTGAGGTTCATTTTTTCTATATCTCTAACATTTTTTTTTTCCTGCTGGTTGATAGTATTCTATGACATGAATACAGCACAATGTGTTTTATCTTGTTGATAAACATTTTGGTCACTTATAGTTTTAACCACCATCAAGAAACCTGCTATGAACAGCCTTACTGAAATTTTTCTGTGATACGCACATTCATTTCTTTGGGTATATAACTAGGATGGAATTGCTGAGTCATAAGGTAGACATATATTTAACTTTAGTGTATACTGCTAAGCAGATTTTTCCAAGATAGTTGTACCCTTATATACTTCCTTCAGCTGTGATTGAGAGTTCTAATTGCTCCACATTCTTGGCCCCACTTGGTATTGTCCATCTTTGTGGTTTTAGCCATTCCATTCAACATGTTGTGGTATCTTACTGGATTTGCTATTTGTATTTCCCTGATGAGTAATTTATGTTGAATAAAAATCTCTCAGGACAATCCTTTTTCTCCCACCATCTGTAAGCAGAATTACTTGTTGACTGAGCAGAAGTTAGCACAGTTAAATATAAACGCGGGTATGATGAAGTTTATGTTTCCTATGTTCTGCTGCCTTAGTTTTTAAGAGCTCTTTGTTTACTCTAAAGCAAAGCATGCTGTGCCCAGTGGCTCACGCCTGTAATCCCAGCACTTCAGGAGGCTGAGATGGAAGGTTTGCATGAGCCCAGGCGATTGAGACCAACCAGGGTAACAAAGGACACCCTATCTCTACAAAAAACTTAAAACATTAGCCAGGCATAGTGGTGTACACCCATAGTTCCAGCTACTTGAGAGGCTGTGGCAAGAAGATCACTGGAGCCCAGGAGCTTGAGGCTGCAGTGAGCTGTGATCTTGCCACCACACTCCAGCCTGGGCAATAGGGTGAAAAAATAAAATAAAATAAAAGCAAATCATTTCTATTAGAAATTTTGCCTGCAACTTCCCTGACATGTAGAGAAACAATTTCTTTGGGCCATTATATTTGGCAGTTTGGTTCCACTCTCTAACACAGAAAGCTTGTGTTAGATGATACACTGCCAGGTAGTACTCACTGCGTTGAGTACTATCCGCCCCAAAATTAATGTCTACCTAGAACTTCAGAATGTGACTTATTTGGAAATGGAGTATTTGCAGATATAATTAACTAAGTTAAGATGAAGTCACGCTGGATTGGGGTGGGCCCTAAATCCAATGATAGGTGTCCTTCTAAGGTGGCCATGTGAAGAAATGAAGACACGGGAGAGGAGGCCATGTGAAGATTAAGGCAGAGGCAGAAACAGGGCAGTTATAATCCAAGAACTCCAGGGATTCTGAGATAGGAGCAGGGCAGTTATGATCCAAGAACTCCAAGGATTCTGAGACAGGGGCAGGGCAGTTATGATCCAAGAACTGCAGGGATTCTGAGACAGGAGCAGGGCAGTTATGATCCAAGAACTCCAAGGATTCTGAGACAGGAGCAGGGCAGTTATGATCCAAGAACT